>CAUYLG010078050.1:0-142451 GCA_963573385.1 Cacajao melanocephalus | reverse complement strand
CGAGATTTTATAAATATGTATATATATATATATATATATATATATATATATAAGTTTTGTCTCTCTAGAGATAATCTTTATATATATAGGGGTGTGTATATATATATATATATATATATATATATATATATATATACACCTCTATCTCCTTAACATACACCCTCTTGCTCTCTTTCTCTCTCTCTCTCTCTATATATATATATATATATGTATCTCCTATTTGTTCTGTCCCTCTAATATATATATTATTAGTTCTGTCCCTCTAGAGAACCCCGACTAATACAGACCTATTAGATTAGCAAAGACTTACAACTTTGATGTCACACTGTGCTGAGAGAAGCCACTATTCTCTTCCACCACAGGTGGCCACGTGAAGGAGGACAGCTCTAAGACAGCATGTCAATATCTATCAAATTTTAAAAAAGAAGTTTTGAGATCCCTCAAAGAACTTAGAACAGAGCTACCATTTGGCCCAGCAAGCCCATTACTGGCCATATATCCAAAAGAAATCAATCGTTCTACTAAAGAGACATATTCATTTGTATGTTTATTGTAGCACTACCCATGATAGTGAAGACATGGAATCAAGCTAGGTGCTTGTCAATGGTGGATTCGATTCAGAAAATGTGGCAGATATACACCATGGAATACTATGCAGCCATAAAAAATAAAGAGATCATATTCCTTGCAGCAACGTGGATACAGCTGGAGGCCATTATCCTAAGCAAATTAACACAGGAACAGAAAACCAAAGACTACATGTTCTCACTTATAAGTGGGAGTTAAACACCAAATACACATGGACATAAAGTTGAAATTATTTTTTTTAAAGCATGTATTCTCTGGTACTATAGGGATTTATCCTGCAAATGAACTGACACAGTCCAAACTAAATAAAGTCATTTAGTCTGCCATTTCTCAATAATAGCAAATAATTAGAAAAATCTAAAATATTTTAAAGTCTCATGAACTATATCATGAATATTCATACAGCATTCACTACAAAGCCAAAATAGAAAATTCTTTCTATTCTAACATAGAATAATCCCCCAAATATAATCTTAAATGAAAAAAAAGCAGAGGGCTTTTGCCTATATATAGAACAGAACTAACTGAATATATATATACACACACATAGATGTTTGTATATGTATGTATACACAGAATGTGTATGTATATATATACATACATACATTAATATATATACATACAGAATCTGTATATACATACACATTCATACATACATGCATATATGCAGAGTGACATGTATTTTAAGAAACTGGCTCTTGTGACTGTGGAATGTTCATGAGACTGTGGAAACACAAAGTTAAAAGTTTGCAGGGTAAACCCTCAGGTTAAAGACCCAAGGAAGAGTTAAGTTCAAGCCCAGAAGTCCAAAATGCCATCTGGAAGCAGAATTTCTTCTTCCTTAGAGAACCTGAATCTTTGCTCTTCAGAGCCTTAATGAATGAAGACGGATGAAGTCCACCCACCTTACAGAGGGTCATCTACTTTCCTCAAAGCCAACTGATTTAAATGTTAATCTTATCTATTAAGTACCTTTCCAGCAACATCCAGACTGATGTTTAAACAGATAGCTGGGTAATGAGGCATAGACAAGTTGACACATAAAATTAGCCATTGCAGAGTGGAAGAAAACATTTATTTTTCTTGCTTACACATAAATACCCATCTGGAAAGAGATGTAGGGAATAACAGAGGCCATGTGCTTGGTGTGAGGGGAACTGGGTAGCAGTGAGCAGGACAGGGCATACATCATGTTGAACACCCAAAGATCTTTTTTAAAAAACACACCTTGCCATGTATGTACCTATGCAACAATCCTGCGTGATCGGCACATGTACCCTAGAACCTGAAGTACAGTAAGTAAATAAATAAATACATAAAAATAAAACCCCCAGGCTAGGGGAGAAAACAAAACAAAACATTGTGAACTGTATCAAAAGTGTTATTTGTACAAAAGTCAAATAAAATTTCTAAGTGGGAGAGACAACAACTGAAACACTTCCAGAGGAGAGAGACCAGGATAATAAAAACACCAGGCATCATGTCAGTGGGGATATTTAGCCCAAGGCAGATGATGCACTTGGGGCAGCTATGAAAGCTGCCTCATACACTCAACTGTCATAAACAAAAGGACATTTGACTTGTGCTGCGAGCCTCAGGGGGAAGTATTTCGAGGCATAGGTGGAAGTTATGAAGAGATAGATTCTGATTCAAAACAACGATGAACATCTCCATAAATAGATGGTTCTGAAAAAGAGGTGGCTGCAGACCGCTCCTGTCCCATGGGGGTCTGGAGCGCCACCTGGCAGGGGTGGTCAAGAACGACCGAGGTACCGGATGGATACAGCATCCCACAGTCTCCCCTCAACCCTGACAACAAATATTTCTTCTCCCTCAGGACTCTGGATTCCCTAACATGTGTATGGTTCCTGATCATGGTGCCTGATGACAAAGTGTTGGTGCCAAGGCCATGCACCCAAGGATCAGGACTCTGGTGCCATTATTGCCCAGTTGTGAGGCCTTGAGAACTTCTCCAACCTCTAGATGCTCTAATCTGAGCATCACAGGAAGCTATTTTAGGATGATTTGAGGGGCACTGCATGAGCGTATGGACTTGAATCACGTGGAAACGTCCTGAGATGATGACAAAGGTTTGTCACCATGCATACTGGCTGTAATTCTTGTTACAGTTCCTCTTATGTTTATTTTACTAGTAGTAAAACTTTAATTGTCTTTTAGAAGGAGGAAGCTAGAATTGAGAATCATCTGATATGCACATATGACTGGAGAAAGTACAATAATATACACATTTTTAAATATCCTGAGAGACACGCCGATGGGGTCTTGGGTCTGCATGTGCTGACTGTGGTAAGTGAGAAAACACATACTCACAGTAGTTAGCAGCTCCTCCCATCAGAGGTAGAGACTTTTTCCCCTCTCCTTGAGCCTTGGCTACTCTTGCTTTTGTTCCAGAAGGTGACAGAAGGACATTGCATGGGTTCTAGAGTCCAGGCCAAAGAAGTTTGCAGCTCGTCCTGTGCACTCTCCTGGAACCCTCCTGCCACCACATGAGGGGCCCCAGTTGGGGGTCAGTGCAGCAGCTGACAGCCACCACCAGCTTTAGAGACAGGGGTACGGCTCCCCAAGATCCCACAGCCCTCCTCCAATTGGAACATGACTGGGACCACACGTGTGGCTTGACAAAGACTCTCCTTGACCAAACGTTAGTCGGGCTCCTCTGAGGATTCTCTTCATCTAGCCTCAACCTTGACTTGTCAGTATTGTCCCTCCAGCACAAACACATGAAGAGACTTGAACAAACACTACTGCAGTTTCTGACAGCTCAGGTCCACATTCCTAGGAGGATGACCCTAGCCCCTTTAAGTCCCGCCTGACAAGGCTCAGTGCCACCAAAAGAATGTGCTGTTTGTTCCAACCAGAGGCTGATTGTAGGCTCCTGACCTCCCTTTCCTTAGAGCATTTACTTTAGAAAACTTGCAATTGTAAATATTTTTTTCTGCCCTTTTGAGAGGTAGCTTTTACAGCCCAGGAACATCTTTCTCAAGGACTTGGGGCCATCTCTTTGAAACATAATCATCAAAAAAGATAGGGTTGCTGTCTCCCAGTCTCCCTGGGAGGGCAGAAGCCTGTCTTAATCTGTTTTGTGCTGCTATCACAGAATACCACAGATTGGGTAATTTATAAACAACAGAAGCTTATTTGACTCATGGTTCTGGAGGCTGGGAACTTCAAGATCAAGGTCTGGTGGGGGGTCTTCTTGCTTTGTATGATATGGTAGAGGATATCATACATAGAGAGGGTGTGCAAGAGAAGGGAAGATGGCAGAACTCATCCTTCTATTAGGAACCCACACTCATGATCTAGCCCACTCCCCACTCCCCACTCCCCACTCCCCAGATAGTGGCATGAATCCATTCACAAGGGCAGAGCCCTCATGACCTGATTAGCTCTTAAAGGTCTCACCTCTCAACACTGTTGCACTGGGGATTAAGGTTTTAGCACATGAACTTTGGGATACACATTCAGATCATACAGAGTTTAACTTGAATGTATCAATTACCAAACACAGATGGCCTAATCATCACATTGACCAATTTTTCCCGGATCCTCAGTCACTTTCCTTTAGCATGCCTCACCATTTAAACAGACACTCCACCTTTTGTTTTGGGGGAACTGAGCTTAGTTTATACTGGAGTGCCTTTCCCCTACTGTGGTAGTCTAAACCAAAATATGTCTTGATATCTTTAATAAATGCTTGTGCAAAATTTTTCTTTTACAGCCTCCAGGCCAGACCAGCAGAATGGCCCAACCAACACACCAAATTATGAGACACAAATTAATTTAAGTCATTAAATATTGAGGTGATTTGCTATGAAATAAAGCCTAATCAGTACCTAGAAATGGATACCTAAAAGTGGGCACTTGCATAACAAAAACTAAAGCATTCGCTTCGGGCTTGGTGAAGCTGCTAGAGGCTGGAGAAGCAGCTAACTGTAAAATGTAGTCGGTTTTGCAGTCAACTCACTGGCAAAACCATCACCTGTAACTTAGAACGTTTTGTTAGATGTACCGAATGAACTCATGGGCTCTCATGGCTATATCCAGAAAGAAAATTGAAGTTCCAGTGGATTCCTCCTGTCTGTGAAGGATAAGGGATAAGAAGAGAGAGGTAAACTTAAGAAGGAAATGCTCAGTTTTAAGGCAGAATTTGATAAAACACAAAGCACAGAGTTTCCCAGATTTGAAAGCAAAATGGTAAAAAATTATCAAAGTGAGTTGAAGTCTGAGGCCAAAATCAAATCAAGAATGTGGGCCTCAAGCATGTGAAATATTTAAGGAAGTTCTAGGTAAACCTCAGCTAGACAAATGGGACTTTTAAGAATCTAATAATTGTAAAGGTATTGACCCAGAGCAGTCTCACATGAAACCCAGAGAAGACGGAAATCTTCTCAAAAAGTATGGCTTTTAGGGCATGGAATAAACACTCATCAGAGTCAAAGGAACCCCACAAAGTTTTTAAGGGAGTTGTGCTTGTGAAAACACCACTACTTTGCACACAAACAAAGAAGAGACTTTTTTTGAAATGAAAAGAAGCTCTTGATGCCCAAATTCCTGCAGACAGAAGCTACTGATCAGCAAACATGGATGATTTCTTACGGGAAAAGAAAGCGTGTCAAGGGGTAGAGGTAAAAGTCCCCAGGGTGGACTTTCTGTAGAGCAGCAGAAAACAGGAGCTAGAGGAGCACACCCAGAGACTAGATCTAGGCCTTCATCAGGAAACAGCCCCTGCTTGGATTGGAGAACCGGGTTTCAACTTGTGTTCAGCTGCATTTCAGACTACAGCGGCCAATATTTGCCTCTCATTTCCCTGCTTTGTGGAAGGGAGTGACTATCACTGTGATGCCGTCCATGCCTGTGGTGCACACGGGAAGCACATCCCAGTCCCCTGAAGGAAGAACTCATTTCCCCAGCTGCAGAGAGTGCTGTTGGCAATCAAACTTCAGTTCCCAACCCTCCTTCAATATTGCTGCATCTACAGAAAATAGCCTCCCGTTGCTTGTTTAACATTGATTTAAGCTTCAGGGTCCACGTGCAGGTTTGTTATATAGGTAAATTGTGCTTCGTGGGGGTTTGACGTACAGATTATTGCGTCACTCAGGTAACGAACATAGTACTTAAAAGATACTTTTGTGATCCTCACCCTCCTCCCTCTCTCCACCCTCAAGTAGGCCTCAGTGCCTGTTGTTCCCTTCTTTGTGTCCATATGTATTCAATGTTTAGTTTCCACTTGTAAGAGAGAGCATGCAGTGTTGGTTTTCTGATCCTGTGTTAATCTGCTTAGGCTAATAGCCTCCAGCTGCATCCATGCTGCTGCAAAGAATATTATCGTTTTATTTTACAGTTGCATAGTATTCCATGGCATACATCTCCCATGGTTTCTTCATCCAGTTCACCATTGATGGGCGTCTACGTTGATTCCATGTCTCCATGTCTGTGCTATTGTAAATCCTGTTGTGATAAACATCTATGTGCATGTGTCTTTATGGTAAAATGTTGTATATTCCTTGTGTAGATACCCAATAATGAGATTGCTGGGTTGAATGCTAATTCTGCTTTACGTTCCTTGAGAAATCACCAAACTGATTTCCACAGTGGCTGAAGAATTTATATTCCCATCAGCACTGAATAAACATCTCTTCATTCTGCAACTTTGCCAGCATCTGTTATTTGTTTTGCTTTCGAAGAGTAGCCATTCTGACTGGTGTGAGATACTATCTCATTGTGATTTTGGTTTGCATTTATCCAACGATCAGTGATGCTGAACATTTTTTTCATAACCTTGTTGGGCCACAGTGTGTTTTCATTTGAAAAGGGTCTGTTCATTTCCTTTCCCCACTTTTTAATGGAGTTATTTGCTTTTTGCTTGTAAATTTATTCCTTGCAGATTCTGTATATTAGACCCTTTGTTGGATTCATAGTTCATAAATATTTTCTCCCATTCTGTGGGCTGTCTGTTTACTCTGTTGGTAGTTTCTTTTGCTGTGCAGAAGCTCTTTAGTTTAAGTCTCATTTGTCAAGTTTTGTTTTTGTTGCAATTGCTTTTGGTGTCTTTGCCGCAATTGCTTTTGGTGTCTTTGCCATGAAATCTTGGCCAGTTCCTATGTTGTGAATGGTAATAGCCTAGGTTATCTTCTAGGGTTTTTGTAGTTTTAGGTTTTATATTTAAGTCTTTAATTCATGTCAAGTTGATTTTTACATATGGTGTAAGGAAGGGGTCCAGCTTCAATCTTCTGCATATGGCTAGCCAGTTATCCCAGCACCATTTATTTAATAGGGAGTCCTTTCGCCATTGCTTGTTTCTGTTGACTTTGTTGAAGATCAGATGATTGTGAGTGTGCAGCATTGTTTCTGGGCTGTCTATTCTGTTTCATTAGTCTATGTGCCTGTTTTTGTACCAGTACTATGCTGTTTTGATTACTGTAGCCTTGTCGTATAGTTTGAAGTCAGGTAGAGTGATGTCTCCAGCTTGGTTCTCTTTACTTAGAATTGCCTTGGCTATTTAGGCTCTTTTTTTGATTCCATTTGAATTTTAAAGTTTTTTTTTTTCTAATTCTGTGAAAAATGTCATTGTTGGTCTGATAGGAATACCATTGAATCCGTAAATTGCTCTGGGCAATGTAGCCATTTTCACAATATTGATTCTTTCTATCCATGATTATGGGATGTTTTTCCATTTGTTTGTGTTGTCTCTGATTTATTTGAGCAGTGTTTTGTAATTCTTATTGTAGAGATCTTTCACCACCCTAGTTAGCTGTACTCCTATGTATTTTATTCTTTTTGTGGCTATTGCGAGTGGAGTTGAGTTCTTGATTTGACTCTCAGCTTAGATGTTGTTGGTATATAGTACATTGGTCTTTATATCCTGAATTTGCTGGAGTTGTCTGTCAAATCAAGGAGCTATTCGGCAGAGACTCTAGGACTTTCTATGTATAGAACCACATTGCCTGCAAAAAGAGATAATTTGACATCCTCTCTTCCTATTTGGGTGCCTTTTATTTGTTTCTCTTGCGTGATTGCTCTGGCCAGGACTTCCAGTACTATGCTGAATAGGAGTGGTGAGAAAGAGCATTGTTGCCCTGTTCTGGTGTTTAAGGGGAATACTTCAAGCTTTTGCCCTTTCAGCATAATGTTGGCTGTGGGATTGTCATAGGTGGCTCTTATTATTTTTAAGTATGTTCCTTCAGTGCCTAGTTGGTTGAGAGTTTTTTACATGAAGAAATGTTAAATTTTACTGAACGTCTTTTCTGCATCATATTTATTTTCTGCACAGTGCTGCTCTTTTTGAAATTCTTCTATGATTTGATCAATAAACTCCAACGAGAGCATTTCCTATTAAATTTTACCATCTCCTGTGTGTGCTTCTATGTTGTTTGGGGCATGCAGACATCCATTTTGCATGCATTCATTTACAGACCAATTTGGTGGGAACAATCCTGGTTATCAAACAGCAGCACCATTACTGAAGTTTCTTCTGGTCCTACTGTGCACAAATATTCAAACCAGTCAGGAGTTTCACTGGCTTCCTCAGGTCAATGTGGCTTTAATTCACTAAAATCTCCTGGAATATCATCGGCTGGAAGAAATGCCGACACAGGAAATGATGCATTGTTAACCTGAAGTTTTCGTTGTTCCTGTAACACAAGGCCAATCTACTCACCTGGGTTTTCTGCCAAACGCACTGGGCTAAACAGGGAAAAGAAATATTATTGTTAACACCTTGGAATTCACTTTTAGAAGCCAGGTTTATGGCCCGCCTAAGACAATGCGACTATCCTGTGATCAGAGCTTTTGGGATTTGAGAGGTTAGGGATTTGTACTTTAGGGATTTCAAACTTTAGGATTATGGCCTTCAGAGTTGTGTCTTTGGGAATCTCGCTCACACCCTATGTGACAACAGAGGCAGAGATTGGAGTGATGCTCCAGCCAGTCCAAGAACTCCAAGCTGGCTCCAGTAGGAGCTGGAAGAGACCAGGAAGGGCTCTTCCCACAGTCTCAGGGAGCACGGTCCTGCCAAGCCTGGAGTTCAGCCTGTCAGAGAATGAACTTCTGTTCCTTTGAGCCGCTTAGTTGGTGATACTTGTTGAGACAGCCCTAGAAAACCAACACAATACTCAAAAGGGAAAAATAAACACGCTGATGAGTAAACGAGTGCTGTGGTGTCAAAGCAGAGATCGCCTCTTCGTAACCCAGCTGAGCATCTCTCCCCTCCCTCGGATGCTTCACCTTGAAGGTGAGTATTTCACCTTGGAGAGGTGCACAGAGTGCAGGGCAGGCTTGGGAGAGGGAAGGAGCTGCTGTCTAAGGAGGAAGCACTGCCCTTGGAGCCTGTACCCTCCTCCTTCCTTCCCTGTGCCTCTGTCCATCTCCTGATGCTGGCCTACCCACTCAGCCCTGCCCCAAAGCATCATCATTCTTCACAACCGTCCCCTTCTTCAACTCAGCAAACTGGTATCAAGGTTGGCATCATCTTTCCCAGTGTGAAGAGGAAAGAGGACAGCTCTCTTTTCAGCCTCATATGAAGGAACTCAGGAAGCTGTATCCATTGTTTTTCTCTTCAGTGTCGCCATTCCTTGCCTACTTGCATAAGTAACAAAGTTTTAAAAAACACTTAAGTTGGTTACTAAACACCAGTCAGTGCAGACAAGGACCCAATATCAATACTTGATTGAGCCTTATTTATCACTTGCTCTGACGGCTTGAAACACAAGCGCCTCTAATCCTTCAAAAATTCACTCTTGTCTACATTCCATAGAAGGAAAAAATCTATCACATTTATCTTCAGAATATGATCTCAAAATATTATACTTTCTATAGGAAACCTTATTCACAGTCAGCTATTATACCTGAAAAGTAAAGGATTTCTCCACATGCAGCTGATAGCCAGGGAGTTAAGTAATATTGTAAGGAATTATGAGTACCTAAAACGAGCATAAAATACTTTTCAAAGTAGAAAAATGGCGTTGAATGACACTGGCCAAGGGCATGGGTCATTCCTGCAGCCCACACCCCTCCCGGGGGCAGTGACACATTGGAAGAGAGCCCCCCACCTTCTGCCACTCTCCTTTGCTCCCAACACCGGCTCTAAAAGAACAGAATGTCCCAAATCCTTCAGATGTGTGATTCACACCTGATGGTTCAAAACTATGAAGAAAAATTTGGCACACTCTCACCACCCTCCCAGTTACATGCCCAGTGGTGTAGGGACACCATGGTTGTGGGTTCAGAACCTGGGGGCGCTGCCACCTGGAAGAACCCAGAAGACCCATCACGTAAAAGTCCTTGCATAGCCAAAGAGGAGGAAAGAAAATCACAGAGATAAGTCCTTAAAAATATTGTCATTAATGAAATGGGCTTTCCCCTCCCAGCTTTACGGAAATAATACATTTTCAAGTAAAATATCCTGAGTATGACTTTTACTCTGAAGTTTTCAAAAATGATGTGGTTTCTTCCCAGGCATGTATGTTCTGCCTCAAATATTGAAAGGCCAGGCCTCCATGACCAGGAAAGATGACAGTTGAGGCCCTTATCTAGATAATTCAGAAAATACAAGAAAACCTCCCTTTGCTCTAAATTCCCCAAATTATTTAGGAGCACGGGGAAGGTGTTGTCTGAACTCTCCATGAACGGAGACAGCGTTCCTGTTCCCTTTTGCCAGTAAAGATCTGGCGAGACGGGGCCCCAGCAGTCGGGTTTTCATCCTGGATTAAAATAGAACGAATTGACACAAATAGACGACTGTCTGGGATGAAGGAAGACGTTGTCTCCTTTGAAGCTGATGGGAAGCAGAGTTCGATCATTGAAACAACAGAGCTCAAACTCTAGCGTTTCTGCTGCAGCTGCCACAGCCTCCGGTTCCGTGTACACAGATGGCGTTTAATTATTTTAAAGTGCACCCTAACCCTATCTGCACAGAGGGCTTCTAGCATTGGCTCTTCCAGAGCAGCCCTTCCGAAATGCTACGTGTGTGGGTTAGTAGTAAACCTTTCTCTGCAATCAAGGCTTTCTCCCACTAATCATGTTCTCTGTGTTATTTAAAATATTTCCTTCACATACGACAGAAAGAGCTCCACCCTGAGCTATTTTTGTTTGTTTGTTTAATTTTCTCATTTGCTTCTCCTTAAAACCATACAATCCTCGCTATAAATAATACCTTCCACTAAAAATATATTTAAAATGGTATCACCGACTGCAGCTTAAAATACTAAGCATAGAAATACACCATATGGATTTAGACCAAAATATTAAGAGGTGTCTGGCTGTAAATCAGTTCTATAATATGGCTTTCTGGCCTTTTCAATCAGAAAGAAGCTGAGACCAGGTCATCACATGGAGCAGTTTGTCAGATAGATTCAGTTCCTCTGATAAGTTCATTTGTCTGCACTGTATGAACTTGGCTGTTCCTGGTTCACATGATGAAGCTTGGGGTCTATCCCACTGGGAAGTGGGCAGAAGGAACAGAGACTCCTGCCATGTGCAGAAGTTGTTCTCACTTCTTATGATAGCATGACTCTCAGGAGGGGCTGACCCCCGTGGAGAAGAAATCCACATACAAGAGAGGTGTGGATGGAGAGATGGGAAGCAGAGTTCCTGCCAGGCTGCTGCAAGGCAGGGGAGGGCTCAGGACAAACTCCGAGCCCAGCGATGGCCACCTGGCCACCTCCCCTTGTGGGAACACACCCTAAGCCTCCTTCACAAGGAACCATAGTGAGAAAAAGGAACTGATCAGAGGTGAATGTGAGGAAGTATTAGCATTCTGTGATATTTTCAAATGAGAGGACAAAAAAACCCACCACACCTTTTTAAAAGAAAACAGTAGCATACTAAAAATGCCAGTTAATTATTCTGAAAATATGAATGAAATACAGCTGAAGTTTGCTGCATTGTACATTTAAGCACAAAACACGTCACACTGGTCAATAAAGCCAAGTCCCTGCACTCCTGACGCTGCTCTGTTTACTGCTGCGTTGAGCCTCCAGGCTCCAGATGTCCAGGAAGGAGCAGAGCACACGCCCACGAGGCGGCTTGAGGACCATGGTGCTTGAGAACAAGAATCTCAGATGTGAGGGTGCATTCGAAGATGCACTCAAGCTGCTCTCTAGATACAATCTGTGCAAGAACAGGTACACCGCCCAGCAAGACGTCCACATGTCTCCTTCTGGGCGAGAGGCTCAGGCCGGGCTTCCTGAAAGTCGTTTAATCCAGCTTACTGGAATATTTGAGTAACTATCAAAACATAACTCCAAGGGCTTTACACCGGTCCCGCTGACATGTCTGACATTTCAAATACGGAACTATAAAATTCTAAAAGTCATTCTGCAACTGTGTCAACCAGTCAGGAAATGTGCTTTCTCATACATGTCATTTTTTATTTGATCAGAGATGAAAGCATCCAGTTTTGAAATGAAAGTGCATTAAAACATCTGTTTCCTGGGATACATTAAAGACAGCAGAGTCTAGCAGAGATCAAGGGGAAAGACAGAATCAGTCAAACAGAAGAAAACATTTCATTTTAGGGGGGAAATCAAGAATACAGTGAATCTGGCAATGCCTATACAAATCCACAGGATTATTTTTAGAAAACTGAAGTATTATGTAATCTCAGGATCTCAGTGTGAATGGGCCTTGGGGGTCAGCTGGGTCAAGTCCCTTATTTACACAGTGGGTGTCTGTGACCCAAAACTTGAAGAAAACAAGCTACAAATGCTTTAAATACATGTCTGGGAAAAACTTAGAAAAGTGACAGTGATATGGTTTGGTTGTGTCCCCACCCAAATCTCATCCTAAATTCCCACATGTTGTGGGAGGGACTTGGTGGGAGGTAATTGAATCATGGGGCAAGTCTTTCCCATGCTGCTCTCATGATAGAGAGTAAGTCTTATGAGATCTGATGGTTTTATAAAGGGAAGTTTACCTGCCCAAGCTCCTCCCAATGGCTGCCACCATCCACGTAAGATGTGACTTGCTCCTCCCTGCCTTCCGCCATGATTGTGAGGCTTCCCCAGGCACAGGGAACTGGAAGTCCAATTCAACCTCTTTCTTTTGTAAATTGCCCAGTTTCGGGTATGCTTTTAACAGAGAGTTTCTATTTGACTTTCTCTAAAGTACGTGCTTTTCCTTAGAGGATTTTTGTTTTTTTGGGTTTTTCTGTAAACAAAAAAGGTGTGTTTTTTTGTTTGCGGTCCCCTTTATGGAATCTTTGGATGGGTAACCATTTTGAATAGTCATAAAATTAATATCTGAAATAACTGTAAACTTATTTCTACACTGTTAATCTACACAGTGTTCTGACCCTAAAGTTCTTATTTGTGTTTCTCAACAAAGTAATTAAAGGGAATGGATTTCCCTTCTGCAGGGTTTTAAAATCAGTATGTTTGGCCAGGCATGATGACTCACACCTGTAATCCTAGCACTTTGGGAAGCTGAGGTGCACAGATCACTTAAGCCCAGGAGTTCAAGACCAGCCTGGGAAACATGACGAAACTCCATTTCTACCAAAAAAAAAAAAACAAAACAAACAAAAAAACAAAACCAAAAATTAGCCAGGTGTGATGGCACACAACTGTAATCCCAGCTACTTGGAAAGCTGAGGCGTGAGCATCACTTGCTCCTTGGAGGTGGAGGTTGCAGTGAGTTGAGATTATGCCACTGCACTCCATTCTGGAGCGACAGAGTGAGACCTTATCTCAAAAATAAATAAATAAAGTATGTTTTTAAACTCCAAAAATAAGTACTTTGGAGGCCCAGGTCTGTCTGTGAGATCTGCAGTCTCAAAATCTTTGAGATTATACACCGATAAATGTAGAGGATAACCCATTTATTTATTTTAGCCATGTTGAGGGGAAAGAACAAAAGGAAAAGAAACCCTGGACAAGGAATGCCTGCAGCGTGTTTCTCTGCCTGGGACCTGCAGACATTCTGAGTCAGCAGGAAGGCTCTTTGGGGTGGTGCCGTCCCGGGCTCTGTAGGATGTCTCACAGCATCGTGCAATGCCCGCAGCACCCCCTTCCCGCCCTGAAGTGTGACAACCAAAAAGTCTCCAGACATGACCACCACGTGTCCTGGGGAATGAAATCCCCCGGATGAGCACCACTGCACTGCATCTAGGAATGGGTGCATTGTAAAGCCAGAATCAGAGGGCGATTCTTCAGTAAACGGCCTCAGTCACAGCCACGCGATCACAGCTTCGGATGTGGAGTGTGAAACCATAAGCATGGCCAGCCTGTGGAAGGGGGGCGACTCAGCCTTAGAGAAATGTACACTGATGATGACAAGGTGCCAAACACGGTACCAAAGAGTTTAATACTACCAACGGCTCTTTAAGGAGGGTGGCATCTTCCCCACTTTTCCAGTGGGGAAAGGCGGTCTTACAGAAGGCACTTCTCAGAGCTAGGAAGCGGGGTGTGGGGCGTGAAACCCCAACCCGAGTGCAGCAAACCCTTCCGTGCGTTCTCTCTCCTTACCCAGCCCATCATCATTCCTGGGTCTCATTGGGAGCCACTCCAATTTACGGGCGGTCGCTTCCGTAACGTGTCATTGAGTTGAGCTCTGAATGGCTTTGTTCATTTTGGATCTTTTGACCAGCAATGATGATCTAGTCCATCTTTTTGTTTTATTACTCACTCTATGGTTATAGGAAGTCTAGAGTTCAAGCAGTGGTGACATGGAGAACAACCTTGTGGAATGGTCTTTGGGTTGACCAGGAGGACTGCTCCATATTCACAGGCTTCAAACCACATCCCTGGTGCGCCCCGACTGCTTCAGCCACCCAGCATCGCTACAGACTGTTCAACAGTGATAGCAAAAGTCCAGTTAGATATTTTTATTCATGATAACAGAGAAATCTAATGCTGGTAAAGTTCAACTTTGATCCTTGAATTATCAAGGCATTCATAGAGCATCCTGGTTAAATAAAATATCCCCAAACAGGCTGCGTCCAGCTCCAGAAAGCCTCACGGCCATGAAGAGATTAGAGCATCTGGCCAGCTCAGCTCCATAATAGCATTTAGAGGGGCCTCGTGGCTGATGAATGAGCATTAACATTACAGATGAATATCGAGTAATATTATGAATGGGTGATTCATCACATGGCAACAAAAATAATTGCTGGGTCACATTTCTGGATCAGACAATCAGATACATGTTTGAAGTTAAAAATAACAAAATATGCTTTGCCTATTAGAAACTGTAAGACCAACATTTACATGGAATCTTTGTCTTCTATCATGTCTATTAATATTCTAGAAATTATGGACAGGTGGAGATGGTGGCACCAAAAATATTTTCGACCCCTTAATAGAAATTAGTCAATGAATATGATGTAAAGGTCTCAATTGCTAAGTCCTAACATTGCTCAGTATTTAACAATACTGGGTACACGTAGGTGAGGCACAGGGCCTGGCATTGAGAAGTTGGAAGTGAACAAGTAAATATGGTCTCTGTTCTCATGAAACACAGTTTTTTGAGAAAGGCCATAAAGAGGTAAATCAGTTAGTTTTTTTGTTTGTTTGTTTTTTTGAGACAGAGTCTTGGTCTGTCACCCAGGCTGGAGTTCAGTGGTGTGATCTTCACTCACTGCAACCTCTGCCTCCCAGGTTCAAGTGGTTCTCCTGCCTCAGCCTCCCAAGCAGCTGGGATTACAGGCACCGGCCACCATGCCCGGCTAATTGTTTGTATTTTTAATAAAAAAGGGGTTACACCGTGTTAGCCAGGATGGTCTCGAACTCCTGACCTCGTGATCCGCCCACCTCAGCCTCCCAAAGTGCGTTATAGGCAAGAGCCACTGCACCTGGCCAGTAAGTTTTTTAAAAATGAAATTATGGTGAGCGCTATGAAGTAAACAAAGCACAGCCATGAGAAAGAACGCTAGGCAAGGCAGGCATTAGAATACAGCCAGGAGCAGATTGTGGTAGGGCAGAGAGCTGAGCTGAGAACTGAAGGAGTCCTAAGACCTGGCATGGGAAGAGGGAAGTGGGAGCACCTGTGAAGAAGGAACATTGCACAAAGGATTCAGAAGGAGAGAGTTTGGAGGAGTTGAAGGTAGGTGAGGGTCTTGAGCACTGCGGGTAAGAGGCGTGGCTCCTGTGGAAGAGGGAGAGGAAGCCAGGCGGCCCAGGGCCTCGCAGGCCACAGGCAGGACTGTGGGTTTTCTTCTGCTGGTCATGGGAAGCCACTGAAGAGTCAAAAAGGGGCGAGTAAAAGGGCCTGGTGAGCTCTGAAGAGCATCTCAGCAGAGGCTGTTGGGCTGTGAGGACAAGACGTCGGGAAAGCAGTGGGTGGGGATGGCAGGGAGCCCTTGGGGAGGTGACGATGAGACAGGAGTATACAGGGTGCAGGTGGTGGAGAAAGGAGACACGGCTGGAGGTGACAGGTCACCTGGAGACTTGGTGGGATGTGCTGATGAGAGGGGTCACAGAGAGGAGCAAATGCAGACAGAAGCTGCTGGATTCTTTGCTGAACAGCCAGGTGGGTGGTGACGTCTGAGTAGAAATGGGGGCACCAAGGGACAGAGGGAGAGTTTAGAGTTCTGTGAGATTTGTTTTGAATAAACATGAGTTGTGCATGAGACTTTGAATTAGAGAAGCTTACTAGGAAGTTAGACATACAGGGATGGATCTCAGGAGAGAGTTAAGAGGAGAACATATAAATTGGGAAGTGTAGGGATTGAAACCATGAGACCGACAGGCTCCCCTGTGGATGGCCCAGGCAGAACTATGCCGAGTTCTAACACAGAGAAACTGCTCAGAGCGAGAGGGGCTGGGAAAGAGTGGGGGCAGGAATCAGGAGGGGAACCCCAAGGCCGCAGTCCACAGAAGCCAAGGCCTGCAAAGAATGCCCCTTACACATTCAACAGGCATTTTTTGCACACCTGCTGTGTCAGGCAGTTTTTTGATTGACAGTGATTAAAGGGTCAGCAAGATAGACAAGGTCCTTCCTCTTGGAGCTTACGTTCTGGAGAGAGCGTATATTTCAGAAATGTGTGATTAGCTAATTGTGCTGAGCAATCCTGAGAGGGGAGGAAACAAGGACACACGTGTTATTGGGCTTTGGCAATGCAGGGGGTTCTTGGTGATGTTGACAAAATCAGTCGCAGGGGTGTGGTGTGATGGAAGCCAAGTGTGAGTAGCTTGGTTTGTGTCCACATAGTCCCCGTGGGGAGGCTGTGCAGGCAGCACATGTGGACAAAGTTTTGGAGAATTTGGCTATGCGAAGGGTAGAGACAGGTGCCAGGTCTAAAGTCTCGTATGTCTTTTTTTTTTTTTTTTTGAGACAGAGTCTCACTCTGTCACTCAGGCTGGAGTGCAGTGGTGACATGATCTCAGCCCACTGCAACGTGCACTTCCCAGGTTCAAGTGATTTTCATGTCCCAGCTTCCTGAGTAGCTGGGATTACAGATGCCCGCCACCACACTCAGCTAATTTTTGTATTTTTAGTAGAGATGGGGTTTTGCCACGTTGGCCAGGCTAGTCTCGAATTCCTGCCCTCAAGCGATCCATCCACCTCAGCCTCCCAAAGTGCTGGGATTACAGGTGTGAGCTACCGTGCCTGGCCCCATATGTCCTTATGTAAATGCAGAAGACCCAGAGCATGTTAAGCGCTGATGAAAATGATCCCATGGGAAGGAGAAATTAATGCAAGGCAGATTTGGGCAAATTGACACAGCGTTTTTGGGAAGGCAGGGGTGGGTTGAAAACAGAGCGTATATAAAGAGATAGAGTTCTGATAGAGAATCAGAAAGGAAGGAGATAATGAGGTCAATGCAGGGAGTTTTAGAAACGTGCAGCTGGGAAGATGTGTGTGTTCTCGCCTGACGTCTTCTAATTTGGTACGAGATCACCAGCCAGAGCAGGAGACAGAAAAGAGGGCATGAGAGGTTCCACAAAGAGGAGAAGGCATCAGATAGGCATCAGGAAAAGTGGGAAAAAAATTAAAGAGATACAGCAGGTCAGTGCTGTCTGCTTGCTTGAAGGTTTGTGATTGTGAATTTAGAATCTGACCAGGTGCTCTTGTTGTGCCATTTTCTCCAACCACGTTGACCCCTGGAGCACATGTCGACAATGCCATATGCCACCCAAGGGTGAAGTTTACAAGTAAGTCAGACTGAGGAAGAGAGAGACAGGAAAGTCAAGGGGTTCGAAGGCATGGGTTTGTAGTAAAAGTAGACCCTGGAAGGAAAATGAAGAAAGGAGAAAGCCTTTGTCAGAGTCTAAAGATGAAGGTCTGCCTGTCTGTTCAGCAGCTGAGCAGACAGCTGTAGCATGTGGCTTTCAGATCACATGATACCCGAATCACGAATTCCCTGTGGCCTCAGGGTCCCCAGACAGTGATAGTCCAGACATCCCTGCTGACTGGTTTTGGCGGGATGCCCCTCTCACCTTTGGCCACCTTGGATTCATCCTATCTTTGACTCCTTGGCTGGGTGGATGGCTTCTATTAGGTACAGTGGGAGGCAACCGCCCCAGAGTGAACTGCAAACCTGCACGCTATCTAAATTACCTGGGGAAAGGGGCGTGTTGTGTATCATCTTGAAAACATGAAACATTTAACTGAGATAAGGCACCTGTCTCCTGGAGAAAATACACATGAGGATGCATAAAATGTGGTATGTGATGAAGGAGGGCGTGAGGGAGGAGATTATAAGGATTCAGTTCCACCTGTTTGGGGAGAGGAGGCCAAGAGAGCTGGTCTTTGGATGCCCTAGTGGCACAGCACTGAAAAGAATGTGGGCAGCAAGAGGGCAGGAAAGAAAGGACAGTTTAAACCAACTTCTTCCTCCTGCAATTTCTATTTCTCTACCTTCCAGCCAAAGCGCCATTGTCGCAGCCACTTTAAACCTGCAACCGGAATGGAGATCTTCCTACTGTGTTTCAGCATCGCAGGAGCTAAGGCCTGAGACTGGCGCGGCGTTTCTGGAAAGTTGGTGTTGCTTTTGAAAATGAGCTCCTTTATCTTCTTGTATGTTCATTTGCAAGTAATTAAATACACACACAATAGTAACTCAAGGATTAGGAATGTCACAGACGAGGAAAGTAATAAACAGGAGGAAATTAAAAGAACGCACTAAGCCCCAGGAAAAAAAAAATCTAACAGATTTAATCAGGAGAAATAAAATATTCTCTGGGCCCCGTTATGAAGACCCCTGGTGCCAAAGAAACGTGGCAGAAATGGGACAATTAAAACAGAGCCTCACGAAAAAGCAGGGAGGTAGCTGTGCAGGGCAAGCCGCCCCAGAAGAATTCAAATGAGGGAGCGAAACCTAAACAAAAGGCCCGCCAAGTGGGAAGAGAGGCCGAGAAGCGTGGCGGAGTCTGTCTGTGTGGTGATGGCAGGAAACCCACAAGCCTCCCAGGCAGATCCTGGGAGATCCAGGCATCTTGCTTGAGCTAAGCATGTGTTACACTCTCCTGCAGCCTTGCATGTCTGCTATAGAGTCAGGATTCTGAAGACGTGACAAGCCACTGACGATGATCATTCTCCCCACAGACACCCCTCCTCACCTAGCCTTACTGAGCAGACAGAACTGATGTTTCACATAACACAGAAAAGGGATTAGACAATTTGACCTGCGCTATTAGAATACTTCTCAGGCTCCGTGATAGATGGATTCTTGACAAATTGCTTATGGCAACAAGCATTTAGCAATGTTGTGACTGTCTGGATCTAGAGAATAACCTTACCCTGGAGCTATTTATTAGAGCAGGCTGCAAACAGCGTTGTAACTCATGACCTGCTCTTCACCGGGATAGGGAGGATGCTGGGGGCTCCTCCCGTTGTCCTTAAATGCAACCACCAGACGGTGGCCACATCAGTTGAGGGCCTACTATGTGCCAGTTCCTTACATACATTTTCATTCATTTTTAAACAAGTATTAACACAGTGTCTACTATGTGTTGAGTTCTAGGGTTAGCCAAGAATGAGATGGGCAGAGCCCCTGTCCTCAGGGAGCTTGAGGTTTAGTCCACCAGGCGGTGCAGGCCAGGTTTCAAGGCTGTGTTTGTTTGCCAACAAAGTCCTGCAATGCCAATCTTCCACCGCTCGCTCTTGGGTTCATACAAGGCAGCATTGCCCAGTAGATCCACCTGCCACGGCCACAGGTGCAAGCGCCGCTGAAAAATTACGTGTAACTTAAATAGCCATGTGTGGTTGGTGGATGCTCTATTGAACAGCACAGAGGAAGACTACTGACCTAAGATATTCCAGCCTTAAAGACAAGGGTGCTCGTTAGGTGAGGGGCCATGGCAGCCGCTCTCCGTGATATGTAAGGAACTGCTTGGGGCACACCTCTCCACAGCAGCAGTTTCTGCTGCTTCTGTGATGTCCCTAGGGCTCCTTAGGGACTGGATGGCAGGGGTGCTCCCGGCTAGGGCAAAATGCCTTGGGAATTTCTGGTCTGTCAAAACTGCGCTTAGCTGTCTACCAGCATGGCCCTCCTGCCCAAAGCTCCACATTGCTGCTTCATTAAAGAAAAAGGAAACCAAGCTTTGTTTTGGAATAAAAGTATACTTTTCTTTAAAAGAGAAAACTCTTGGTATGTATGTAATATAGGATAAATTGCACCACACTTGCAAAATGCATGCTACATACAACAAAGTTTATGTTACATGTTGCTTTTTATTTCTGCGTTATAATACCGTACAGTCATGTTTTGGTTTCCAAATATAAATACCTGCCTCTCCCCCTCCCCCGGAGGTCAGTGCTTCAGCGTAAATGGGGAGTCCTCCCTGTCCCCCTGCTACAGCCCTTTTCCCCATTCACAATGAGCCGCCATCCAGGACCCAGAGTCAAAAACGTCTCTCCCAGTACATGCGTGTCTAGACTGAATGCCCTCAGCTCCCTGTGCCTGTCCTGGGACATTGCTTCCGGCCTGTGCATCCTCTGAGTGATATTCACCTGCTATGCACTTCCTCTTGGGATGTGCAGGATCACACCCCACCTTCAAGGGCAGGGAACAAGAAGAGGGACGTGGGACAATTCTGTGCCTAGACACCCTGTGGGAAGGTGGAGTATTGTTTGCTGCTACATTTTCCCCCTCTTCTCCTTCCAGAAACCTCTCAGAATATGCTTGCCTCAATAGGAAACGTGATAGCAGCCACGTTAAGAGTGTAAACCCAGAAAGGATCCAGGCTACAGCTCCCCAGGTCACTGGTCCTCTGTGCTGAGCTGTGAGCAGATGCTGTTACCCCTGAGTCCCAAGTGCATGATTTCCACCTTGGCGACCCACAGAAAGCCCTTGCACGGCATTTCAGCAGATCCCCGGGGGCTGTTTCCGTGGTTTCCCAGCAGATCTCTCTTCTGGCGTTAAAAGATTGCATCACTTCCATCCACTTCTTCCTTTCCTCTCTCTTAATGCCTTGAGCTAACTTGTACAATGAGCCAGTCTCCATCACAGGATCCCCCAAATGACAGAGGTCTGATCCACCAAGCAGAGGCTGACTGCCGGTGTCTGCCAAGGCCACAAGGCAGGAATGTCCCCACTGCACCAGGGAGAATGCCCGTCGTCTGCATTTCATGAGGACTCCACGATGCTCTCCAGGCACAGATGCACATGTCATGCCTGAATTCTGACAGACTGTGGACCTGTTTACATTTGAGAAACTTCAAGGTGACTGTTCACGCACACCCCTCCTGGTGGAGGCACTTGACTCCAGAGGCGGCCTCAGTATGGCTTTGGAGGAGCGTCTGGAGCCTGGGAAGCCTGGGTTTCCCCCTGGGGTTTTCCACTCTCTGTTTTGGTCACTAGCCTTTATGTTTGTTGATTGTGATAGGCTGAATTCCCCCTAAATTCACATGTTGGAAGTCCTAACCCCCGTGCCCCAGAATGTGATCATATTAGCAGATAGGCCTGTTACATTAGCCCTAATCAAATATGACCGGTATCCTTGTAATAATAAGATGAAATTTGGACATGGAGACACGGACAGTGAGAAGACAAATCAAATCACACAGGGAGAAGACTGCATCTGCAAGCCAAACCCACAAGCCACGGGGCGGGGCCTTCTCCTCGTGGCCTTCAGAAAAATGAACTCTGCAGAGACCTGCAGACAGGGCTTCCAGCCCCCAGCACCGGGAGGAAATAAATGTGTGTTCTGTAAGCAGCCCTGTCTGGGTACTTTGCTACGGCAGCCTGACCATATAAATATATTGATAATGTGTGATCATATCTTTATCTGGTGGATGCGATTAAATGATTTAAATACTTCTGTGCCAAGTTTGACCCTGTAATGCTCCCCAGGCTTACGTTGCAATAGCAGAGGGAGACATACACTATGTTTTTTCTGTCGTCCAGGCTGGAGTGCAGTGGCACAGTCTCAGCTCACTGCAACTTCCTCCACCTCCTGGGTTCAAGTGATTCTCTTCCCTCAGCCTTTTGAGTAGCTGGGATTACAGGAGCATACCACAGCGCCTGGCTAATTTTTGTATTTGTAGTAAAGATGGAGTTTCGCCATGTTGGCCCACCAGGATGGTCTTGAACTCCTGACCTCAAGTGATCCACCCTCCTCGGCCTCCTAAAGTGCTGGGATTACAGGCGTGAGCCATCATGCCCAGCCTGAGACACAGACTTTCCTCCTTGTCTTTGTGGCTGAGCAACTGAATGTCTTGGGGAAGGGCGTCAGAGCAGGTGCGGTCTCCATGCAGCGATGCCCACAGCATGGGCCTCACATATCCCCCTGCAGCGGCCTTTGAGGGAGGCTTCTCAACATTCTCTGGGGGGACCCTCCTATGAAGTTCAATGCTAATGCATTTGTAGCGAGAGCAGGAGTAAGAATCTTGGTGGCTCCTAAGCAGCTCCAGATGAAGAGGAATCAATGTGCTGCACTTACTAAAAATCTTTATTCACTTGCGTCTGGATGCCTGGCCTTTGAAGGTGAATTATGACACATACCAGGCTCAGAAGCAATGCATTTTGAGTGGCCGAGCCTCTGTGGAGGAGAGGGGTGGCCTCTGAGCAGCCTTGCCCCAAACACAGCAGCATTCAGCAGTTCTATTCCGTGCCAGGAGAACACGGAACCATTCAGCCCCAGGCAGCCTCACAGGCCACATCGTTGTCACCGGGAATGTGAGGAGGACATCTCAGGCTCCCAGACAGGGTCTGACTTATACGCAGAAATGCTCCTTTTTTTCAAAAATGGTAGATTTAAAAAATCCAAACATTTATGAAGAAAAGCCAATGTCCAGGGGAGAAGAATCAGAATTGGCAGCTGTTGATGGGATCTGGGCAGCCCTTCACACAGGAGAAGCTAGGTGTTGATGATCTACATTGAGAAGGATTTCCTGCAAGGCTCTTTCTGAGTGTGAAGTTTCCCTCTAATGGCCCCCAATGGACTGGGAAGGGGGCTGCCGGGTGGCTGGGGGCACGCAGGGATGGATACAGGTGGGGAGGGGATGCCAGGAGGCACCCAGAATATGGGAGCAAATCCAGCTTATTCTGCTTTTCATATTAAGTTTCGTGTAAAATTTTATTTGAAAAACACGCTCCATCTTTTTTTGAAAAAAAAAGTTAAAAACCAGCAAATATTTTAACTCAATCTATTCAGGAAACCAAAGCCCCAAGCGATGAGAAGTGACTTATCCAAGGTCAGCAGGTTTGAGGCTGGACTCAAACTCGGGACTTGTCTTCATCCTGAGACCAAGCCAGGAGCTAGCAGGACTGGGGGTCCCTTCTCAGGCTGCAGCCCTGAGCAGCAGAACGAAGGCCCTTGCAAGTGTGCAGTGTAGACATGAGAGGGTGACACTGTGGGCAGGAAGATCGTGCCTCCAGATCGGCCTCGCCCTGCTCCAGGCTTACCCCTGTGTTTCCATCTTCCAGTCCCCAGGAAGGTTTAAGCTCTAACCCTACACACAGAAGGAGGCACAGGCAGCAAGAACAAAAACATGTGGAGGTTTTTGAGACACAGACTAGGCTGATAGTGACATAAAAATGCATCTCTGGGCTCCCTCTGTTCAATTTTCTCTGCACCCATTCCGGCTGCTAACTCCCCTCCCAACCTCTAGGACCCATGTCTCCTCCTCAGGGTCCAGAGTCCCCACCCTGGTGCCCCATCCAAATCTCTGGTCTCTCTGGCGAGGACCCTGTCTCCGACCACCTCTCTCTTGAACTTTACTCCAATCTCTCTCTCTAGTCCTTTCATTTTATTATTAGCAGCATGAGTGAAGGACCTGCTGGTACCGAAATTCAGCTGGAGCGATGAAGACAGCTCAGACATTTGCAAGGACACACACGCAGAAGGGACCACACTAGTATTTTTCGACAGGTGGCCCCTCTTAAGTCACACCAGGACAACCGGCTGTCATCAGATCAGCCTTCTAACCGTGGGCTGAAGATAAGGCCTGTCTCAGAGCAATGAAATGACGTCCAAGCAGGTGACAGGCATAAAACATTCAAGGCGCTTGACTCTTGGATATTCCCAGAAGCACCGAGGTGAAAACAAGAAGCAGGGAAATAAATAGGCCAAATCCCCTCGGTGATGCCAGCGTTGGACAGTGAGGGGTGGTGGGCACTAAGTATGGACATCAAGGAAACCATCCTGGATTTGCAAAGTGTTTGTGGTATCTCCTTCTGGATAATGATCTTCGTAAAAGTGAAATGTGCTTGTTTTTCTTTCTCCGGGGTTGAGTAGAGTGAAAGGAAGGGGGTGAATTCTGAGCTTAATCCCATTAAACATTCTAAAGATATAAATATTGGAAAGTAAGCTAAAGTGATAATTTGGGGATTGTGACTAAAGTGCCCCCACCTCCAGGAATTTGCAAGGTGCAAAGCGGGGAGAGTAAGTTAAGTGTAGTCGGATAGTCTAAAGCTACAAAAAATGGAAAATCAGGTAAGATGATGATTTTAGTAGAGAAACCAAGACTTCCTGTATGTTGTAATAAAAGGCATCTGTGCAGCTCCGAGTACTTGAGATTTTGACTGCTCCACAGCCGGAGCCTTTGTGCACACGTGTGTCTGTCAATGTGCCATCGCTGATCTGTGTCTACCTCTAGGCTGGGGGTATTCAAGGGACAGTCCCATATAAACTTAATTCAGCCATGCAAATGAGCATGTGTCTATCAGCTCTGCGCAGAGCAGAAATTAGGCCAAAGCTGTAAAAGGCAGCATAGAGTTAAGTGTGGCCTTCAGCAGGACCGATGGCACAGGGTCTTCAGCAGTTCTGAATCAAGAGGATATCTGACTCCTTTAGGCCTTTCCAGTTATGAGTTATACATATTATACATTCAACCCCAAGAAGGCATCGGCATGTGAGTTATCTGGGGCTGCTGTAGCAAACGCCGCAGGTGCGGCAGCTTATCCACAGCCACCTCCTGCCTCCCAGTCCTGGAGGTTGGACGGCCTTGTTGGAGATGTGGGCAGGGCCAGCCCCTCCTGAGGCTGCAACAGGGTTCTGCTCAATGCCTCTCCCCAGCGTCTGTGGTTTGCTGCAACCTTTGGGGTTCCTTGGTTTGTGGATGCATCCCCCCAACATCTCTGCCACCGTGTTCACATGCCATGCTCCCTGCAAGGGGCTTTATCCAAATCTCCCCTTATTATAAGGACAACAGTCATATTGCATTGGGGCCCACCCTAATGACTTCATTTTAACTTGATTCTGTGTAAAAATCTTATGTCCAAATAAGATCCCATTCTGAACTCCTGGGAATTAGGACTTCGACAGATAAATTTGTGGGGGGCACACAATTCAAGTCATCACAACAAGTAATCCCATAAAATCAGTTAGATTTAGCTTTTCCTTACCTGGCATAAATGGTTTTGCTGTAAGATAGTGACTGTTGACAACCTAGAATCTGTCTCTTCCAGTCCCATTGTCATCAAAACAGAAAGTAGAATCTCATTTCCTTTGGGCATGTAACACATTCTGAGAGATGTCAGAGATGCCTCTTCTGGGATTGATGTGTGGAGGGTTGTGAGCAGAAAATACCTCTAAAAAGGACAGGCATCAGCAGCACATCCCTCTGAAAGCTAAGCAGCCCAAATGCCCAGGCCACCCATTGACCTTAAAGAGCCTTGGGCTCCAGTGGAAGGCTCAGTGGTCAATGGCTAAAGTTGGAAGCTTGGGACAAATAATGAGAAGGAATTAAGTATCCATGGGTCCATAGTGAGAGAATTAAAGATTCAACAGATATAAATAAGTGGGAGGAAAGGGACCCCTCTTCCTTATGGAGCAATTCCCACTAGTAAGTGCAGAAAGAACACTGGCATAGAAAGTCACTATTGGAACACTTTGGGGAATGCTGAAACTCGTGTATAAGACCTTAAGGAAAAGGTATATATTTTAGGGCTTCAACGTATCTCCCCCAACATATGTACTAAAGACTATGGTGGCCTAATATATGTCCATGAATTCGTTGGTAGCCGTCCCTCCAGGATTTTAATTCTCCTCCCCTACAATGAACACAGTGGCTCTTTTCTCTTTGTTTTAGTTTTTGTTTTTTAAGACAGGATCTTACTGTGTCTCCCAGGCTGGAGTTCAGTGGCACCAACAGAGCTGACTGCAGCCTCGACCTCCTGGGCTCAAGCAATCCTCCCACCTGAGCCACCCGAGTAGTTGGGACTACAGGTGCACACCACCACACCCACCTACTTTTTAACTTTTTTGTAGTTTTTTTAAAAGTTTCTGTATCAATGCAGTCTCACCGTGTTGCTCAGACTGATCTTGAACTCCCAGGCTCAAGCAAACCTCCTGCTTCAGCACTTTGAGTATGAAACAGGAAAAACATTGTGTTAATTATGAAGAAGCCCACACAATTGCCAGGTGAGCAGATTAACCCGGTGATGAGTCAGCTGACACCACATGCCTCACACACACACCCACTTCCTGCATCATCCTCCAAACTGCATAGCCTCAGGCTGATAGGAAGCAAAGCAACACAGCTTCTACAAAACACCTGCTTCAAAAGTGTCACAGTCACCAATGACAAGGAAAGACCAGGAAACTGGCAGGCTGGGGAAGACTTCAGAGGCATAAACGTGGAGGCACTGTGGGTCCTGGGGGAGCCAGGACATTTGTGGATAATGGTGAAATCTGAAGGAAATCTGGAGTTTAGGTGACAGTATTGTACTCACTTTAATTTCTCAGTTTTGATATTGTTCTTTGGGGATGTGAGATGGTAACATCAGGGGAGCTCATGTGAAGAGTAAATGCACAATCTCTAGTATCTTCATGATTCTTTTGTGTAAATCTAAAATTGTTTCAAAATGAAAAGTGTTTTTAAAAATATGCTTGTGTTCTACTAAGGAGGCAGAGGCAAAAGAATCACTTGAACCTGGGAGGCGGAGGTTGCAGTGAGCCGAGATGGCCCCATTGCACTCCAGCCTGGGCAATAGGAGCAAAACTCCATCTCAAAAGAAAAATGCTTTTGATAAAATAAGTCAATTAAATGTTGATGCAAATTATCCACCCTCATTCTTATTTGGCTCCCGTATGTGACACTCTTCTTTTAACCATAAATGCCATCTCAGGTTGCAAGGCAAAGTTTGCCTGTTTATCATTTCTCCTGGGAACGTGGCTCACGAAGGGACACCCCCAGGATGATGACGTTGGCTTTGGCATACCCGTTAGGCACAGGAGCATCGCAGTCCACAATTCTCTTAGAAATTCATGTTTAAATGTATTTTAAAATCACAATAAATAAATGAACTTTTAGATTGAAGAAAATCTTTCTTTATGTAAGATATTGATATTAATAGCTATGAAGTCACAAAATTTGATTTTAAATCTTCTTTTGTAGTTTTTAATCTGACAGAAGGCAGAATGCAGCCCTGGAGGTTGATGTCCACCTTTATTCAGATGAAATCTACACACACTTGTCTTGGCCCTCAGGGACCTGAGAGGGACATATGGACAGACCCATGGCTCACAAATAGAATGCTGTTGCAAAACTATGTCCCTTGGAGGCCCAACGTGATCTGCAGGTGTCTCAGGGAAAGTTCTGGAAGGTAAGCCAGGAGCCACCTCAAGCCTCATTCACCCAGAGCAGCACCCACTTAAATTGCTTCTCATAGGCTGGAGTTATAATGAATCATTCAAAGAAAAAGAAAAGGATTCTACTGCTGAAAATTTTTGAAGGATCTCTGAAATAAGAACTAAGGAAGTACATCAAAATTTATTTTAACGATCAGACCTTGAGATTCAGTGCTAAGAATTCTAAACACAAGAGAAAATAAGGTGATTATATGGAAAAATTTCAAATGTCTCTGGACTAATTTTAGTGTAACGGAGAGATATGTGATTTTAAAACTAAATATTTTAGGGCATTGACACAAGCACCAAGAGTTACTGAAAGCATACACTTTGTTGTATTGTGTATTTATTTTGGTTTTCAGCAGGCAAAGAAGTAAGGTCTATCACAAATAAAGGTTAAGGTCAACGATTGTGAGGACATTCTAGCCAAATGGGAGTAAGTGCTGACTAGACATTTTCATGAATGAGCTGCTCTTACGGCAGGGTCTCATTTTCTAAGGTGGGTGAGGGAAGGTAACTGAGCGCACCCCAGAGCTCATTCATAGTTCTGGGCAACCGTGGTGGAGGCGGATTTCTAAGGCTGCCTGCACCTGCCCATCCATCTCAGAGATGCTGCAATACACCTGACGTCTGGCTCTGTCAATCCAAGACTTGTCTTCCAGCCCTGCGAGAGCATGATGGGTTCTCAAACCCTGGAGACAATGGCGAAGCCCCCTTGTGCCACCCATCCACGAAGAACTCAAATCATCAAGGAGCTTTCCTCGATTTGTGCCTAGTTCCCCATCTCACAGGATGTTCAAGATTAAATTTATCTCCCACCATTTTCCTATGGGTCAGAAATGCTGTAGAGCTAGTTACTGCTTCAGATGTCCTAATAGAGGCTGTTTTTCTACGCAGTGTTCATGGATTTCCATTGTTTTGCCTACCTAGATGCTTTCCTGACTCCCAGATCTCGGTGTGCACAGAAGGTGAAGACCTTGCTGAGCTCTGGCAGGATGCTCGGGTGATGTTGCTATTTTTCTGCTGCAGCACAGTCTACAAAATTGTGAAGTTTAAACATGAACACTGTGAAAGCACTTCATGCCTTGTGAGAAAGTAGTGAAAACCTCGTAGAATCCAAACCCACACTTAGCAATTCTGCACTGGTATGACTGGGAAGTGCTTGGCGGGTCACTAATTTTTGAGTGTAGCCGAAAGGTAGGACAAGCCACAGGAGAGAGGAAAGAGCCCGTGCTTCACCCACAGCCCTCCTGCGAGGTCACGGGAGACTCGCTGTAAAATCGTGACTATTCACGCTGCAAATCATCCTTAATCAACGGGCGACCATGTGGGACCTACGTCAGACGTCAAGTTTATGTTTTAAATCATTGTATTTTGGCCAGTGCAGTGACTCATGCTTGCAATCCCAGTACTTTGGGAGGACAGGTGGGAGGATTAACTGAGGTCAGGAGTTCGAGGCCAGCCTGAGCAACTGCATTTCTACAAAACGTAAAAAACTAGCCAGATGCAGGGGCACACGCCTGTGGTCCCAGCCACTCAGGAGGCTGAGAGGGGAAGATTGCTTGAACCCAGGTAGTCGAGGTTGTACTGAGCCATGATCGCGCCACTGAGCTCCAGCTTAGACAACACAGCAAGATACTATCTTCAAAAAAACAATCACTTGATTCTGTTCTACCTGTCAGTAAAATTATCCCCAAATCATTTTTATTGGATGAGATGTAATGAAACTTTACAATATTTCAAGTATCACCACCTTTTTTTTTTCTGGGACTATAAGCTCCCTAAAACAGGATGTAAAACTGACACAGCTCAAGAGTGTTAAATTGTACGAGCCTCTCAAGCTGACTGTGGGCTGGTGACATGCTAACACCTCCCTCTCAACTATTCCCCAGCAGTTTAAATACGTCCAGCAGAATCTGAGGGGTCTGCATATTGTTGTTTTTTTTAAAAAAAAATAGGAATTGCTATATTACAAGTTCTCTCTAAAACTCGGGACTTAACACCTCCCAGCCATCGTGTTGTATGTGTCTCATCCATTATTTTCCCTAAACACCACACCAGCTTTCTCAGGATGGACAACCATTCTCCTAGTCTTATATTAATGAATAAAAAATTAATAAAAAAGACTTGGAAAATGTATGAAAGTGATGCAAAATCACAGCTGTTCACTTCATTGTTCTGAGCCTCAGTTTCCCGTTATGACAAGAATTCTTAAACACTATCTCAGAGGGTCGTTATGGAGATCCAATAAAATGCTGTATTGCAGCCCTTTGCACAGGAATTGACACACACTAAGCATTTAATAAAGCTGCAGTAAAGCAGAACACTTTATTAACTAGAATACAGCATGATCCCGAACAGGCTGCATAAAAGGAGCGCAAAGAAACATATGCAAAGAATGTGGGCAAATGTATTTTCAGGTTATCGGCGTCTTAATTACACTCTCGGGGAGATGGAAAACCTGCTTTCACAGTGCTTTTGACAGCAGAAAACAAAGGGTGCTTCTGTCTCTCTCAGCCCACGACTCTGTGTGTAAGGGAATGGAGTCTGAGAGCCAATGCTCGAGGAAGTAAGGAACCGTTTCGAGGACCCAGATGGGGCGTCGTGGGAATAGGCCAAAAGCTTGTCAAAATTTCAACGTGGTTTTAGAAAAAAAAATCACAAAAATCACTTAGCCACACAAGTTTTAAAGTACGTTCTGACAATTTCCTTCAATAAGGGCTGTATCTACAACAGACCTCATTTAAATTATATTTTATGCATTCAGTTGTCGAAAATCAACTCCATTCTGCACAGATTGCCATATTTTTTCATAACAAATGATCAGAGACAGCATTCGTGAGAAAGCCCACCCGTAAGATGTTACTTAAGAAATATTGGTATTTTCCCAGGGTTTTCTCATTAGTGTCCCTCAGTTCGTAGAGGCAAACATTCTAATTTGAGGAAGCAAGCAGAGACTGCACTTTATTTATTCTCTTCACGTATTTCTTCTCAAGTATTTATAACCATTAGAAAGAAACAAACTTTACATTTGCAAGTTGACAACCAAACAGGACAAATATTCATCACAATTCTCCACATATCCTAAATAGACTCCAAAGAGGAAGGCCTGAAGGAACTTCTCTAAATATAGTCAAATGGCAAATTAACCTAAAACACAACTGAATAAAGAATAACTTGCTCCCACTTCCTCAACACCTAACCTAAGTTGCGACTAATTGCACCTCCATATAAAAGGGCCTGGTGTTTCCTTTGGTGGGCTAATATACCTGAAATTTTGGCCACAAATGGTTTCGTGCAAATGGTTTGCACTGCCTACTCACCAAGTGTTTATATCCACTCCCAAAATAATCAAATATATTAACATCTATGCACACATCTTCAGCCAATGCTGACATTAATGTTTTGAGGAATAGTCTGAATCAAAACAATAAAGCATTTTTCCATGCAACAGATATCTAACACCTTCAATGTACAAGCATTCTGCTAAGTACTTAGAAAAAGTAGAGGTGAAAACGTCAGTGACATGTCACCCAGGAACTTGAGATCCAGTTAGCAGAGGATACCACTAACTTAAACCTGTACCCCGCAAACATAACAAAGGCCAACAGAAAAGCAAAAGAGTGGTAAGATTTCAAGACAAGAAAAAGGCTTTTTTTTTTTTTTTTGGTATGTGGGAGTCTTGGCTATCACCGTGGTGATTAGATCTCCTGGTCTGGAAGACGTACCTTCATATTCTATAGCCCAGGGTGTGGTCCTTTCATCTTTTTTTAATTTATTTTTTTCTCTTAACTCATATTTGCTGTTGTTGCTGTCATTTCTATAAGGTAAGGATACTGGAATGATTTTATTTCATAGACATTAAAGTTATAAAAGCAATTCATTGATTGAAAATCAACTGCAAATGTTTATTCAGAAAGAAAATGTTGTGTAAACAAGGAATGAAACCCGATTTTCTAACATTCAGGAGAGTGATGTGGCAACCCATATGAAAACAATAGAAGTAGCCATATTAAAAACTCAGCAGTTCTCCTTTATCTCAGAATTTTACTGAAAGATGTGAATGGAGATTGATGCTCACAGGGCTTTAAATATGTCCCTTTGAGTGCTGTTTATAATAGATAAAAGTTGGAGTAAGCCTGAAAGTCAAGCAGTGGTGGCCTAATTAAGTAAATTATTGATATTTGCACTGTAGACTGCTCCACACCACTGAAAATTACATGCTAGAGCACCTGAAATCCTTGCATGAATTCTGAGTTTATATTGTTCAACGCAAAAAGCAAGCAATAAAGTTGATTGCGATGCATGTTAAATATCTTCAGCTATATGAATAGAGAGAGGAAATGGGGCAGCCCTTTTTATCTCCAGGTATTGGGGTCAAAGCCGTGGTGGGCATTTCTGTTTACCCGCAGGGATTTTTTTTTTTGTCTTTAATTTCAATCCATGAATATACATTGCTCCAAGGGGGGAAACACATACCTGTTAAGATAAAAAATAGCTCCCAAAGTGAAAGCAAAATCAAACAAAAAACAGATAACAAAAATCCAGAAATGTGTATTACACAAAGACCAGATTCCCTCTGTGACTCTGACATGGCCAGACTCCTTCCTTCATCTCCGGTGAAGTATCCCAGGTCCTTTTTGCTGATGGCCTCATGCCCACTCCTACGGAATTCAGCAGCTTCCCAGAAGTGTCACATCAAACCCTGGGCAAAGTGACTTCCTCCCGCAGCCACCCCCACTCACGGCTCAGAACTTTAAAGGCGTGAACCTCGATTTCGAAAAAGTCATTCCCAGTGAACTATCCTGAAACCCTGTGGGTCTTTCCCACCTGGAAGAAGAAGGGAGGAAGGTGGTTTGGGAGATAGTCTTATTTTCAGAGCAACAAGCCCTTTCCCTGCCTCCTCCCACTGCCTGACCGTGGCAGGATAAATGGCTCTCAAGATGAAGGCTCTGTTTGCCTCTCCAAAGGGTCACGGCTCATCCATTCCTGGTGAGGCTGCTTGTGGATGGTGGTCACACTGCCCCCCCATTCACTGAGTAATTACAGTTGGAGACATTACAGGCTCGGACGCTGAACAGCTGAGATTCTGAAAACCCTTAAGACAGGAAAACTAGAAACATTAATAATTAATTTGTTTTGACAACTGCTTCTTCCTTTTTGCAGGCGTTCACAATCCATCACTTAAGTGCTAGCACATCGCTGAGAACTCCGCAAGGATTAAGAACCAACAAAAAAGGAGGCAAACGGCTTACTAGAAGAGATTTACTAGTGGTGGGGGATTCAAGGAATCCACTCTCTACTCTGAAAGAAACACGCTCCTTCCAATCTCTCCTCTGTGGACTGAAATCCACAGATGTCCGAGCCAGCCCTCTGCAGTGCAGTTATATCCCACAAAGACTGGAACCCCAGTGGTAAGGATGCTCAAGCAGTCGCCATCGGAGATGCTTTGAATAATCAACTGTCCGCTGATGCAGAAGGAAATGGACGATAAGCAATGTAAACACATAAAGACCGCCAGAAATTGAACAAAAAAAGCACAAACAATGGGAAGCGAAATAAGAAAAGAGATAAGCAAAGTCGGTAAAGAGAACGAAAAGATGTGTGTTTCTTTCAGGCTATTTTCATGACTTTTTTTGAAATCTAGCTATATTTTTGCAAGGGGACTGGGAGGGAATTTACATTGATTCCCTATACCCCAGATTTTTTTTTTTTACTTCTCCAACTTAACCGTGCACCACTGTTCTCAAACGAGGAAATTAAGGCTCCAGAAGCCAAACAATGGAAAATAATAGAGTTGGGCTAAAACAAAGGGCTGTTTCTTGGGCTCGGAAGTCCCTCTTCTTTCCATCAGATCACATTGAGATACCTCTCATGGGCTGGTTGTGTGATGGTCAAATGAGTTTTCATTCTTGTGTTTACATGGGAAGGATGTGTAAAGACACCAGTCACTGGGGTCCTCTGAATTCATTTTGAAAGCTTAAATCTTGCTCTGCTCTGTGATTCTTCTTCACTACTGGCCTTTGCACTGTTGAAAGCCCATGCATTTCCTTCTATCCAACAAGCACAGTAATATTTACCAACATGCATGTTTTCCAGTAAGCCATCAGCACATTCAAAATAAAAACTTTAAGGTCTTCTTCACTTAATAACAAGGAGCAACTGAAGACTTAAATGGGTTTGTTCTTTGTGCATGGACATTCGCCCTTTGGGAATCACCTTTACAACCATGGCTTACGGTATGACTTTTCCTTAAGCATTTAGGGATAAGATTTAGTAATGATTACATTTCAGCATTTAAAATGATTAAGATAAACGTTGCTACCATTTTGTTTCCAAAGATTGATGAAGAATTTGATAGTCAGTATGTCACACATTCTGCATATATAAATATAATGTCCTTCATAGACAATATTTGGTGTGAAATTTAGTTCCATGTTGAAGGGCATCAACTTAGTGATTCTGTGAGTCAAAAGTTCACTTTTCCATTTCTCTGGTTTCTAATACTCGGTTCTTCTGCAAAGGTGGAGGTCCAGGATGTCTAGTGCCTCTCAGCTCTTTACCTGGGAAACACCCAAGGCTGGCCCTGCCAAGTGCTGCAGGAAGAATTCACGTCCGGTAGGTCCCTTTCATGCAGCAGGGGCCCACAGGAGATGCTGCCACATAGTTTTATCTTATTCCTTGATAATGAGAAGTATTTGGAGATGCGGAAAGTTCCACCATTGGATAGTGCAGGCTAAAGAGGCAGTTTGAAGAAGTGGTACCTGCGGATTGGCTCTGAGCCCCAAAGCCATGTGAGGTGAGAGACTTTCACTAGTGGTGAGCTTGGTGGACTCCACAGCTGTTATGTCAGCTGGAGGTGAAAGGGGGCAATCCCTGACTCGTCAACCGATACCATATCCACAACAGCAGGAAAAAGGAAGTCCATCTTTGTGAAGAAAATGTAGACAAAGGGCAGCAAGAGGTTTTCAGCTTAGATGGTGGAAAGGAACCAATAGGCCACTTCTGTTCATCTCCTGTTCTGCGTGTGCCCCGTCCCTCCCTTCTTTAGTTTCTCTGTACATTGCTTGTCTTCCTAGACCTGATCAGTTGGTCACAGCTAAGGTTGGCCAGCAGAATCTCTTCCCCCTCTCAACACACAGAAAATACCCATCAGTATTTTCTCTCTGAAGGCCATCTTTATTATATCACTTTACTGTTCAAGAAATAGCCTCGAGTCCCCACCATCCACTAAAAGTATAAACTTTCTAGTCCAGTTCTCAAGATAATCAGTTCTCCATAATCTGGTTTTACTGATCTAGCACTCTCTTTTTCCACCAGGCTGTTAAATTTATTTGGGGTACAGGGGCTTCTTCAATGAGTTTCACTGGAAATCCCACCTATGTGTTGTGTCTATAACGGTTTTATTAAAAACCCTCCAAAGCACAGCTTTGAGATGGCAGGCAGAGTTCTGAAATACAATCAGCAATGCTCTAGTTAGGCTGTTGGTGCTGCCTGTGAAATTTAAATCTCAGGACAATAAATGATGTTTCTCATGCAAAGTTTGTCACAAGACCCAGGCTGTGAAATATGGACAGAAAGACACTTTGTCACAGCAGACACATGCAGAGCAGACTGTCAAAAGTCTGGAATAACAGGGTTCGAGATCTTCGATGTGTGTTTGGCTCGACAATACATCTACCATTCACGAAGCACTGTGCTTTTGTGTTTGGGACTCAGTCTCTGTTGAGACTGGCAGAATGGACACAATAGTCCTTATTTTGCAATATAGATTGGGAAACCTTGGGCCAGAAGCAGGCAGAGCTCAGACCCTTCACTCCAGATACAGCACAGGTGTGGGAAGGAGGCGGGGGGAAACCCAGCTCTTCAAGACAGGCCGCCAACTCCAGCTGCCATTCCAAGTACAACAAAAGTCTGTGGAAAGACGACCCAATGTTTACCTAGTTCCTTAAAAGAATTTTAATTCCATCTATGGCCGTACCACCTGAATGCGCCTGATCCTGTCTGATCTCAGAAGCTAAGCAGGGTTGGGCCTGGTTAGTACTTGGATGGGACACCACCTGGGAATACTGGGTGCTACAGGTTTTTTTTAAAAAAAGAAAAAAAATTTTTTTTAAAAAAGAATTTTAATTCCCTGATTTGATACAATATTTGCCACATAATCCCATCCTCATTCCCAGATGGCTGTTATTTTTGCTCTTTTATGTTCATTTAAGTTTCTCCTGATGATGACATCTTAATTTTTCTCTAGGTTACAAAGCACCTTTTCTTAATCTCAATTCATGGAATTTCCAGTAGGATTGACCCCAGCTCCAGCTCACTGGGTGGAGCAGCTGGTAATTCATTCCTGCCCAGTGGGCGCATTGCATTCCCTCGGCCATGGCTAGGACCACCGTGACTCACTGTGACTCACGCACAGCCAATGAAAGTGTTACTGAGCCTGCTGAGAGAGGGGCACTCCCTTTGCTCTGTGAGATTTGAACAGGCAAAGCTGGTGGTGGTCATTTTCTCACTGCGTAAGTCTGAAGACGAAGCCAACATTGGGGATAATAGATCCAAGAGATATCAAGAAACTGCATCTTGATGACATAAATTAGGCCCTGATTCCAGCCATGCATGAAGTCAGCTTTACCCATATCCTTTTTTTATAGGGAACATTAATTTCCCTCATTTTCTTTAATCCAGGTCATTTTCTGTTTTTAATCTTTTGCAAATATTGACATGGATATTTTGGAAGGATGTAAAGCAATCACTAAAGGCAGGCATGCTCACCACCCAAAGACACCTGTGGACTTGGGTGACCATGTCCTGGCCTTCTGCTCTGGACACAGACAGACCCCAATTCCAGTCACCTGAAACCGGCCTGCCAGAGTCCCCATGCAACCCCCATGACAAATCCTCATGCCCCTGAAATATATGACAATGAAACACAACTCAGGGGACCCAGTTTCGTGCGTCATTCTGAAAGAATGAGCATCCAAAGATTAAACTCTCAAAAATGTTTATTCAAAAAGAAACAGAAACCAGAAAGTGGAGTATTTAGAATAAAATAAGAAAAGAATGATAGCAACCAAAAAAATCCCTAAATGCGCCTCCCAGTAGAAAACACTCCAAAGTCAATCAAGCTCACGGGAAAACACTATTGACAGTGATTTTACTCAGCTTCCATGTGCAGCTCTAGCCCCTAAGTTCCCTAAGTTTTTTGATCGTTATTATATGGCTCTGTCTTTGTTTCAGGCACATAACAATGAAAGTAGTTGATATATCTTAGATATGTGTGAATTACATATAAACTAATCCTGATTAAGGCTGAAGGCTTTAATTAAATGATCAATTAGCCTTGAGCATGGATGTTCATACAAAAAGAAAATAAGTTAATTACTTTGGATAATTATTTGCTCCTGTGAACAACGGCCTGCCCTGGGCTGTGTGCTGCACCGGAAGTCTTACGTACTGCAGTGAAAGATGGGGAATGGCAGGGTCAGGACAGAGCTCCACTCGGGGAGAGGCTCTGGCTTCTCACCACCGGTTAGGAAAGGCTCAGCCTGCAAGCTAGCACCTCTTCACCCTCTGTCCTCCACCCACGTGGATGTCTCACACCTAGCCAGCAAGTGGATCTGCTCCACCTGGCCCCACCTGCTGTCTGACTGGACTAGATAATGGAGTTATGCTGAAGGAGTTAAGGAGAGAAAGAGACAGAGACAGAAAGAGAACACAGTAAGAGGGAGGAAGTGAGAGCATGTGAGAGACAGAGAAAGAGAAAAAGAAAAAGAACAGATCCACAATGTTCTGTCTCTCGGTGTGTCTCTCTTTCACCATGTGGTGAAAGTCAAAACAACATTAAGAAGTGGGGTGAGTTTCTCTTTCTGAAAGGTATTACTTACACTTGTGATAATGTTGGCTAGTTTTTAGTTGCGTAAGTCTTAAAGGGAGGTAGTTATATAACTTTCTTTTCTCCAGGGTTTATAGATTACAGCTTGCTAATTCATCATTTTAAAATATGTGTACACTTTTCCAATCTACAACTTATAAGAAGTGAGTTTTAAAAAAAAAAAAAAAAGCACATGAGTAAAAATTGCAAGAGCAATTTACATTAGATCATTTCTTCCTATATACCCTTACACATGTACACACAATTATTTTTAAACTCATTTTCCTGAAAGTAGTGTTCTAGCCTAGCAGAGACCAGGGTGAGTTAATGCAGAATTCAAGGTTGCTTGCCTTGGAGTAGGTTCTCAAAACTACTGAGAATGAATAAGAACAATCAATCAGAAAAATGAATGGATGGATGGGTTATAGGCATAACATCGGAACTGAAAGACCCCAATATTCTGTGTCACGATAGTAACCGTGAGCAAATCACCAACATTTAGCATTTACTCAAATAATATAAACAGAAATATTCAAGAGAGGATATGAAAAAATGTTTTCAAAGAAATACAAGTTAAAATGAAAATGTAATGTCATTTTATCTTATTAAAGTAATAAATATTTTAAATTAATAATTATTATTGTTTACAACTATCAATCAGTATCTGGCATTTCCTTATATTGATGGTCAGTGTGAAGATTTACCCCAAATTTCTCAAATGTAAATATGATTTCATCAATCTCACTTCTTGGAATCCATCCTAAGGAAAAGCTGTTAAATACAGAAAACAAGGCACAAAAGAGTTCATTTTAGATTCATAATCACTAATGTTTTTAAATGAGGATTAAGAGAAATGTATGCTAATATGGACACACACAAGATACACTGTTAGGGCGTTTTATAAGAGGGACTTTGTTTGCAAATGGACATCAATATGAGTGAGATTAGAACAAACAAAACTCATCCAAACAGAAGACATGCCTGAAACACACCAAGGTGCTTATGACATGCAGATGGCAGGACCATGGCTGACTTTTCCCTTTTCTCTTTTCTATTTTTCCAGTTTTAGTACTGTGTCTATATTACTTTTGTATGGAAATTTTTTTAAATTTAGAACTTTCACATTTTATTTCATGGACGAGAAATTGCAAGAGCTGCCCAAATGCTCAGCCCAACTTCAGTCTGATCTTTACTTGGCCACCTTCCACACTGCAAATGCGTGGACTATTTCAAACACAAAACATGAGGTAACTCCCCCTATGGGAAATGCTGGTGTCTTCCCATTGCTTACTCTACAGGTCCCTCCTCCTCAGGCTGCTCCAGATGGTCCATCTTACTAGGGCTCTGACCTGCTATTTTAGAGGAATGCCCCTATAGCTTCTAGATTCTGTGGGCTGACACTTACAGCTCCAGTGATCTGAGACGACTTGTATTCACCACTGGCCTCACCTCTCTTATTTATTCTATCCTCCTGTCTTCGTGGTGGGGATGAATTATCATTTTTCCAGCTTTCCACTTACAGAAACCAAAGCTTGGAGCTCTTGGGTGACACCCCTGTCCTACCCACCACACCAAGGACAGAATTTAGGGCCATCTCATTCCAAACCAGTCCAGTCTGCCATTCCCACCACAGTTCCAAGTACGTGCATGTACCTCTAATTTCATTTTTGGCATCTGTTAGTTTCTCTTCCAGGAATGCCCTTCAACTTTGCTACTCAGCAAACTTTTACCCGTTCTTCAAATCCTGGGTCTAGCTCTCCTCAATATCTTTGCGGCACATTTTCAGATCACTCCAGACAAAATGAGTTGTTCCCTCCTTTGTGAATCCATACCCGTTGGATTTTAAATCCATTCAATCATTCACTTTGGCCAATTTTTAGGGAGAGTCCTTTATTTAGCTTTCTTTCCCATTAGTTTGGGAAGTAGGGATGATTTCTTATTGCTTATTTTTTGAGCACCTGATATGGTTTGGCTGTGTCCCCACCCAAATCTTATCCTGAATTGCAGTTCCCATAATCCTTATGTGTCATGGGAGCGACCTGGTGGGAGGTAATTGAATCATGGGGGCAGTTTCCCCATGCTGCTGTTCTCATGATAGTGAGTGAGCTCTCATGAGAGCTGATGGTTTTTAATAAGGGACTTTCCCCCCTTTTGCTCAGCACTACAAGGTTGAGTGAACAAGCCATGTGAAGAAACACATGTTTGCTTCCCGCTTCCCCTTCCACCATGAGTGTAAGTTTCCTGAGGCGTCTCCAGCCATGCTGAACTGTGAGTCAATTAAACCTCTTTCCTTTATAAATTACCCTCTCTCAGGTATGTCTTTATTAGCAGCGTGAGAACAGACTAATACAGCACCCATTAGAGTCTTGGGGCATAGGCAATATTCAATACATGTTTGTCAAATTAATTAACGAAAGGAGTCAGTGCAGCTGTTTACATTACTTTCTTTAGTATCATTATCACCTGCAAACGCACAGCCTACCAACCTGAGTGGAAATAAAACAAATACTCACATGGAAGCAACTTTTCTCCATTCTTATCATTACTGATAATTCTTCAGGCCTATATATTTCAGAGTAATTAAATATTTTCCTTCTTTTCATGTTCAAAATCAGACTTAGGGGAAAAATGGGAATGAATACCATGAACATAAAGAAGCTTTCCTGTATTATAGATGAGGTGCACTTTTCTCATCTGCAGGGATGAAGCTCTGTGCTCTGCCAGCGGCTTTCCAGGAGAAAGCCAGAATGATGCTGTTTAGTCTCATTTAGACTCAAGCCACTCCACAGAGGGGTGTTCCTCCGACTCAGAGGAAGGTAAACTCATCTGAGAATGAAAACCAACTGGAGGCCATGAAGGAGACAGGCTGGAAGTAAACAGGATCTCACATGCCCACCCTGCAACAGGGCCAGGCAGAGGGCTGACTCAAGAGAGGACGTCCATGGAAAGAGCACGGGACGTCATGTTTCCCAGCCTCAGCCTTGGCACCAACAAAATGGCCCTGCAGTGAAGGGTGTCCCGCAGGACCTGTCATGCACACAGAGTGGCCACAGATCACTGGACCCTCGTCACTGTACAGGCATTAGGGGTTCCACCTGTCAGGGAATGACTTGACAGCAACTGCGGAAAAACTCTTTCCAAATCTAGAAAAAAATCAGTTGGAAATTCCTTACAATAACTTATTTGTTTATTTCTGTTGTGCAAAAAAAAAAAAAAAAAAAAACAGAATAAAAATGGATTAGCTGCTTTTCAACTAATAAGGTTACTACTCAGACTTATGGTCAAATTTTGATTTCCTGCAAATTTCTTACTCTGAGGAACTGGCACTGGGGGTATGATTGCTAGATGGAGTTGGCATCCTTGCCATTATCTATGTTCAAACATCAAAATGTGTTACTGAAGGGCGATGTAGAACTGAAAAAGAAACACAGATTTCTCTTGGGTCTTTAATTTCTAAGCACTTGCTAGAGCCCTGAGGATACGACATGATTTCAAATTCTCTCTTTTGTGCTTCAGAGCTCAACACAATTTTCTTCTCTCTCAAGCGCATCCTCAGAGCTGGGACTAAGTCTGCATACTTCTCTGGCCTGTCACTCAAGCTTGGTGAGTCCCCGCCTTCCTTATTCACATCCCACAATTCCTGCCATCGAGTTAAGACTGTTTTGAGTCATGTAAAAAGGAAATGGATAAACTGACTTCTGAGTCGGTCAAATGTTCTGTTTTTAGGCAATTCGGAAAAATGTCAAGACTGCATGATGGATGGTGTGTACGGAAGCCATGGGAATGCCTCTGTCCGTAAAGCATGTCTCTTCAAACCTCATACTTTGGGAGAAAGTTGCTTCTGCTGTAAATACAAAATGGTTTTACAAAATAGTTTTATATGAGTGTGTATCTGAATGATTGAAATAGGTAAATACAAACTGTATAACGTCTGCTTATTTAAATGCTCTTATTTTTAAAAATCACAGCAAATTTTGATTCCATCATGCTCTGGAAACCCAGGTGAGCACCTTAGGATGCATGTCCACATGGAGCTCATGGTGCCAAATGTCTCATCTTCCTAAGGCAGTAGTCCCCCGCCCTGGGCCATGGACCAGTACTGTGGCCTGTTAGGAATCCGGCCACACATGCAGAAAGTGAGCGGTGGGAGAGCGTGCCTGACCGCCGGAGCTCCACCTCCCATCAAATCAGCACAGCATTGAACTCTCATAGGAACGTGAGCCATACTGTGAACTGCACGTGTGAGGGATCTGGGTTGCACACTCCTTATGAGAATCTAATGCCTGATGATCTGAGGTGGAGCTGAGGAAGTGATGCTAGCACTGGGGAGAAGCTGCAAATACAGATTAATATTAGCAGAGAGGTTTGACTGCACGGTGACTATAATACATCCACTGCTTGCAGACTCATATCAAACCTCTCTCAGTGAGTGGCCAGTGACTATTAAGCTGCAGGTTTTGTAGTGGCAAGTGAGTTGATACACTTCCATGCAGTTCTGGTGGCAGGCTTTAAGTCAGAATCCAACACTTATTTTAGCCTACACATGGCCTGCCTATTATTTTATTTACCACTTCCATCCACACCTCTTTTCTACACTGCACACTTGCCTCAGTCACAGTTTTGGTAAGCCCACAAGCTAACCCTGGACAAAATGAGTGGAAAACGAATGTCACTGGAGAGCTTCTTTGAAAAGGGGAAAAGAACCAGTGATGAGAGAGCAGAAGACTCTGAGACTGCCAACAAAAAGAAAGCTGCATTTAAAAGAAAATACCAAGAGTCCTACTTAAATTCCCAGTTAATTGCGACAGGTGATTCACATTCTCCAAGCCCACTTTGTGTAGTATGCGGTGACCAGCTATCCAACGAAGCCATGAGGCTTCAAAACTGCTTTACACACGGAGACTGAGAACGCTGCCTTAAAAGACAAGCCTTTGGAGTTTTTCAAAAGAAAAAGTTCAACAAAGAACAGAAGCAATTTTTGAAGGCCACAACTTGGTCAAATATGTCTGCCCTGAGAGCACCATTCCTAGTGATTAACCACATTGCGAAAGCTAAGAAGCCCTTTGCTATGGTGAAGAGTTGATCCTGCCTGTTGCTAGGGATATCTGTCATGAACCTTTAGGGGAGGCTGCCGCTCAAAAGGTACCATGTGTTCCTCTTCAGCTAGCACCATAACTAAATGAACTGATGAAACAGCAGAGGCTACTGAGGCATGACTCCGAGAGAGGACTAATGAGTCACCGTGGTACCCAATCCAGGTTGATGAGTCTATCGATGTTGACCACAAAGGCAATAATGCTCGTTTCTGTGAGATATGTTTTTCAGGAGGATGTGCATGAAGATGTGTTGTGTGTGCTTTTGTTGCCAATCAACACTGCAGCTGCAGGACTATTCAAGTCTTTGGGTGGTTGCATATCAGGAAAACTGAACTGGTCATTTTGTGTCAGTATATGCACAAACGGAGCTTGTCTGAACGGCTTTCTGGTTTCACTACTTAGGTCAAAGAGGCCGGTTCTGATGTGAGTCTATGCGCTGTGTCATCCATAGAGACAGGCTGGCTAGCCGAAAAATGTCACCCGAACTTAAGAATGTTTCATTTCACAGGATGTGATAAAAACTATCAACCGCATGCCCTTAACTTACGTCTGTTCTTGCAGCACTGTGAGGAGGTGGATGCGGAGCACACACGTCTTCTCTGATACACAGAAGTGAGATGGCTCTTTGAAGGTAGCTCACTGACCAGAGTTTTTCAGTTATGAGAACTGCCCCAGAGATTTGTTTTAGAAGGACAGTTACCACTGGCAGCACATTTCAGTGACACAGAATGGGTTGCAAAACTTGCTTACTTATGTGAAGTATTCAACCTGCTCAACGAACTCAATCTGTCACTTCAGTAGAGAGTGACAGCTGTGTTCAAGTCGGCAGATAAAGTGACCGCATTCAAAGCCAAGCTGGAATTATGGGGGTGATGAGTAAACATTGGGATTTCTAACATGTTTCAAACATGAGCAGGGATTTTGAAAGAGACAGAGCCAGGGCCTTCTTTCCCCCAGCTGGTGCATGATCACCTACCTTAGCTTTCGAAACAGCTTGGGCATTACTTCCCAATCACAAAAGACCCTGGTACTGGGAAGGAATGAACCCGTTTGTGAATAAGCCAGGTGAATCCACTTTGATCGTACTGGAAGAGGATCCACGGCTTGAGACTGCAAATGATGGTGGCCTTAAAAGTATGTTTGGAACAACTTCAAATCTCCATACGCTCGGATTAAGGTCAAGGAGGAATATCTTGAGATTGCCACAAAGGCGTTGAAAAGCCTGCTTCCATGTCCAACAGCTTATCCTTGTGAAGCAGGGTTTTCTGCAGTGACAGCAACTGTATCGCAATTTCAGAGTAGACTGGACATAACCAACACACTTCGGTGTCACTGTCTCTTATCACCCCCAGATGGGGCCATCTAGTTGCAGGAAAACAAGCTCAGGGTCCCACTGCTACTACATGACTGTGAGTTGTATAATTATTTCATTATGTATTACAATATAATAATCACAGAAATACAGTGCACAATAAATGCAATGTGCTTGAATCATCCGAAAACCATCCCTACACCTCAGTTCGTGAAAAAACTGTCTTCCATGAAACTGGTCCCTGTTGCCAAAAAGGCTGGGGACTGCTGCTTTCAGGTTACCGTTGGTCAGGAGGTCTCGCATCCTTTGCCAAAGTTCGTCTTTCTGTTGTTTCCTAAGACATATGCAATAAACGTAATAATTGATGAATGGTATGTTTAATATGCTTGTGGGCATCTGGTCTTACAATGAGAAATAAATATGCCCCAAATTCTCCCACTAAAAAAAAAATCAGATCAGTAATCACCTCTGGGAGTGAGAGGGGCTGGGCTTGGCTGGGAGAAGTGGACAACAACTGTCTGGGTCATAGCGATGGTGTTCTTACCTATTCTGATAAAGGTTGGGTAACGTAGGTGTATTCATGGGTCAAAACTGATTTCAAAGTGTTGACTTTACACAAAAAAACTGTAAACAAAAACTGAACCCACTTAATGATATGGATGTTGAAGTATTAAGGGAAAGTGTACGAAAATGCCAGATGAATGAATGGTTGGAGCTACAGACAGAAGGGTGGTAAAGCAAGTACAGTCTAATGGTAATGGTAGAATTAAATTTAAATGGTGTCCATACAGGTGTTCAATAAAGCCCCCTCGACTTGCTGTCTGTATCATGTAACAATTTTAAAACAAAATGTTGGAAAAAGTCATCTCACTTCATAACATCTGGTTATGAATTTCAATACGAACTTCCTCTTAACACAAAAGCGTCTGCCCATGATACAAAAACCAAAATGCACTTATTGCCTGAGACACAGCATTAAGTTAAATCTAGGGAGAAAAGGACTATGTCAGTCTCCAAGAATCTTACGGGCGAGTGGAGACTAGATTTAGATCTGTACATCTCCCTTTAAAAACTAACAGCAAAGTTTGTGTTTGCAACCTCTTGCTGGAGTCTAAATTTTCCAACAGCCTCTTTCTCCTGAATGCTGAAATACTCTGGGGGAAAAACACACGCAAGTTTTACTTAACCACTTAGAGAAAAGTCCAGTTGGTGGAATAACTCGCCCCAGGGTTTATCAAATATCCCCACTCTGCCTGACTCATTCCAAGATATTTGTTCAAGGCATCACCCTGTGTAATGCAATTGGTCATATCATATGCTTCAGCAGGTTTTTTTTTTTTTCTGTTTACCATGCATCCCTTTTTTGTACACTGACCTACTGAGGAGGCTGTTTCTGACATACCAACCATGAGACTGCGCTGGTCCGCGTCCTTTCCATTCCGTCCTCTCTCGTCATCTGCCTCGTCCCTAAGGAGATGCGTTCAGTGAGTAATTCCAATACTCTTGCACTGTTGGTTTATGTCTCCAACTTGTTAATTAATTCATAAAATGGTTTTCTGTTAATTAAAGAGGAAAGGGCTCCATCTAGCTGTTTGGGAGACAGCAAATGCATCCCGGGATGACAGCAGGAAGGGGCTATGTGTTACCCTGCTCCTCTTTTTTTAGATGACATCTGTGGAAAACAATAAACTTCACTTCCTTTCTTAAAACATTGGGAAATGCAGACATCTGCTATCTGCAATAAGTAAATCCTAACTCAAGATATTTTAGAGCAAAATGTGATAAATGTCCTGAACTTCTGCAATGCAACCCCAAATTTCAATCATATTTATTCTTTTTCTCTCCCCCTCATGTATTTTAAGAGAGTATCTGGCATGCTCACCAAAATCTGCAAAGAAAAACACATGCAAAGTCGGTAAATATTGTAGTTCAATTATACGAATTCCCAGCAAGTATGGACGTCACAGAGCTGAGGCTGGGCTGAGTGCTGTCACTTTCCGTAGCTCGTAAGGCCTCTGTGCCACCATCAACCAGGTAGAGTGTCCCTGTCAGCTGGCCCTAGAGGGCTGTGCATGGATAACCAGGCTTATTTGCCAAGGGACACCTTGGCATGGAACACAAAGGGCACATCACGGGATAATCCGCCATAGCATGATCGGCTTTGGAGTAGCTCTGGTATCAAACTTATAGTCAGATGCTGGGGTGAAGAGCTGCGATTTCTCAAAGACTCCTGCAGTGAGCTCAGAGGCTGCGTTGCAGGAAGAAATAGCCAAGGAGCCCTGGCTACGATGCTGCAGAGAGTCAGGAAGCACAGGGAACGTTGACCAGTGAGCGTGGAAGGCCTTGGGTTGAGCCTGGGATCTGAGGCCCCTGAACTGTTGAGGATCTGTGGCTGTGTGTGTGCAGAGACGGCACGCACGTGCAGGCACATGTTCTGCTGCTCAGGGGGAGGTGGCGGAGGGGCTGCTCAGGAAAGTCTGTGTTCGGACGATTTGCAGAAGAGACGCCCAGGAGTCGTAAGAATTACGCAGACTCCCTCAGAGCTGCCCCCAGGCACTCATTTCCAAAAAGCATGGAGCCCGAGGTTCTCTCCAGGCTGTGACTGAGTTCACTTTTTACCAGAGATAAAGGTCCGGGTAACATTAGGTCGCCGACCTATGGCTAACAAGCAGCCACTCAGGTTCATTTCAGTCACTTCTGTGTCCCCTACAAGATTCTCTCTACTGCCGCAGGCAGCGGGAAGCCAGAAAAGTAAGCCTGTGTCTCTGCAGGAGCCACCTAACAGCACCAGGACTCACGGAGTGGGAAATGAAGTGACACCAACTCTGAGTGAAAAGGAGTTCTGATAGGGGAGAACCAGTGTGGGCGCAAGTAGGACAAGGTGACATAAAATAAATTTCTTTTCATTGAAAAGTCATATGGAATTGACTGAACCCACAATCTAAGAAAATGCCCTGCTATTTTCCTCTGAAATGCTTGCCTTACAGCAGGGTCAGGTACTCATCAACAGCACGCGAGAAGATGATGGGGCAATTGTCATGTTTAGCTTCGATTCAGTGTCAACATTCGCATTGCTGTTGTGAGACAGCGCTGCCGAAGCAGACTTATTTGACATATGAGGAAACTGGAATCTGTGAACTGACTGACTCACCCAGGTTTGCTATTTGTGACAAAATTGCAGATGCAGTCCTGGCTTTTACAGTCCTGTCTTAGTCTGAGGATCTTCTGAAGAGGACCCGAGGCAGGGATTCAAAGGCAAGGAGTTTACTTGAGAGATCCGCCTGGAGAATGAGGACCAAAGTAAGACGGGGAAGTAAAGGAAGCTGAGGAAGCGCACATAACCAGGCATGCTGCCACCGTGGGCAACTGGAGATTCATTCTGCTGGGACCTGTGTCGACTGCACACCTCAGAGTTGTCTCCTTCAAGGGATGAGGGAGTGGAGGCATTTACACACCAACTCCCAACAGTCCTTGGTTTGGAGCTGAACTGGAGGTGAAGTGCCTCAGTATCTCTGACCTATTTTACGGACAGCAAGCTCTAGGAGCCAGAAGAAGCCCCAGGCACACGGACCCAGGTGCCAGCAGTTGGAGTTAAGTCACCTGTGCTAAAAAACAAGAGTCAAAGGAATGGGGCAGCTAAAACTCCTAACTCCAGTCTGTGTCTACATTTTAATTGATCAGAAATGTACTGTGGCTAGGCACAGTGGCTCACTCCTGTAATCCCAGTTCTTTGGGAGGCCAAGGCGGGGGAGGATCACTTGAGGCCAGGAGTTCAAGAAATGTATTGTGGCTTACAATAAAACCTATCTCCTTTCTTTGTCCATACAGGTTGAGAAAAGGGAAGACCATTTATTCCTCTAATCTATAATTCAGCTCTTTTTGCCTCAAGTTTAGCTTTGATAGGAAGACTCTCAAAAATGTTACCCCTAAAGAGAAGATGCTGACTACCTATGAAATTACCCAAATGATTCAAGAGAGTATGATCAGACAGGGAGAATGAAAAAGACTTCAGTTCCAGCGTTGTTGTAAAATATTTTATTTCCAAATTCCTCAAATGTGAGTCAGATTATGTGAGTACCATGAACTACTGCAAGAAAAATATATATTTATATCTTTTTCACAGTACACTTCATGGCAATTAAGTCAAATAAACCCTTAAGGGATCTCAGCCCTGGGTTGTTTGTTATTGTTGGACATTGGAGAAGAAGATGGAGAATGTCCTCTAACTATGAACACTAGAATGGGGCCCGCTGCCTTTTAGATCAACCATGTCCAAGAGTAAGATGCGTCATCACCTATATCCTGTCAAATTCCCCAGTGCTTAGTCAAAAGGAAGATGTGGCAGTCAAGGAAGAGACAGTGTAGGTACTAGAGTAAAAGTGGTGAACATGGCCCCTGAATAATAAAAAGAGTAGGGATTTTGGGTAGGTCTTACAAGCAAAGGAGTATGTGCACAGGAAGACACAAGACACAGAGGACAGGAAGAGTTACCCATGATGACAGGGAGAGGGATCCGCCTGTGAGCCTGAGAATGACGTGGAGCCTGGGGGTGGATATGGGGGCCGAGGAGAGGTGGCCCTTCACAGAGAAATGTGTGAGGTTTTGACTGTGGCTGTGACGCCCGGGCAGAGGGCTTCTGCACTGGGGATGCTGAGTGTGGACTGTGCAGACCCAGCACCGCTGGGTCCCAAGGAAATGATGCCTGCGCTTTACTGGAAAATAATGGCTGGCCCCAGAATCCCAGGTCTCATTCCTCAAAATTCAAACTAATTTAAGTTCTCCGTGCTCTCAGCCTTCACAGAAAACCTTTCATTTCAAAGTTTACCATTTGCAGGTGTGGCACGTGTGGACTCCCATACTCACGCTCTTTCCAAATAGCTCTGAGTGCCCCAAGAGGAAAGCTAAGTGCTCTGAAGGGTCACAAGTAGGTTTAGGCTATTTCATTCCCTACACGCTAAGCCCTCCTGTCTCTATACAATTTTACTACCTATTTGACATAAAAAAAGGATGTTTGTCCATGTATATCGCTCCTGTGAAAGTAAAACAGAGAAGTTTCCCAAACTACTACAATTTGCACTCCACATACAGATCAGAGTATTAGGGGATCATATTTTCATTCCTTCCAGTATCCATAAAATCTCAGAAGCATGTCATTGCCCACCAATGTGTTCTCTCCTGTCATCATAATTCATCGTGTTATTAATAGGCTAATGCTCTCTGTAGATGCACAGAAAAATGTGGAATGTCAGTCCCTGACACAACTAAAATCTTTTCTTCTAAGTTCCCTCAATTAAGAGCAAAACAAAGGCACACTTTTTCTTTATCTATCTGATACAGTGAGGTGAGTCTCTATGGGTATAACTTCAAAATTCTACTTATTTCTGGCTGGGTGTGGTGGCTCACACCTATAATCCCAGCACTTTGGGAGGCCAAGGTAGGTGGATCATTTGAGGTCAGGAGTTAGAGACCAGCCGGGCCAACATAGTGAAACCCCATCTTTACTAAAAAGACAAAAAGTTAGCAGGGCATGGTGGTGCATGCCTGTAATCCCAGCTATCGGGAGGTTGAGACAGGGGAATCCCTTGAACTAGGAGGCAGAGTTTGCAGTAAGCCAAGATTGGGCCATTGCACCGCAGTCTGGGCGACAGAGTGAGACTTCATCTCAAAAACAAGAAAAATTCTACTAATTTCCCTTCCAGGATTAAGTTTTCCAGTGAGAACTCTGTTTCAGCACCAAAATTATTGTGCACAAGTGTGTGAGTCTGCTGTTGGTTAGAGTCGTCAAAGAACTCACCATGTCTCCAGAATATTCTTTAAAGAGACATCTACCATTTGCACAAGCATGCCATCGGTCCATCTGAAATGCCCTGATTGTCATCATCCTAAAGGGATGCTTTCTTAATTCCCCTGGCAACCTTCGACTTGACAAAGTGATTTTGGCCTGAAATAACCTGCTTTGGGAACGTCCCAGGTGAGGGAGTGCCTTGGACATTCAGTTAATTTCAAAGGCCCAATGTGGTAGTTAATTTTGTGTGTCAATGTGGCCAGTCCACAGTACCCAAATCGCTGGTCCAACACATCTGGATATTGGTGTGAAGCTATTTTATAGATGATGTGAACATTTAAATCAGGAGACAGTGGACAAAGTAAATGACCCTCCATGATGTGGGTGGACCTCATCTAATCAGCTGAAGCCTTTCAGTAAACAGCTGATCTCCCCCAAGGAAGAGGGAATTCTGACAGCAGATCACCTAATGATTTAAACGCTCACATATATGGGCTCTCCCTTGGGTCTCCAGCTTGCTGGCCGATCCTGTGAATTTTAGACTTGCCAGCCCTCACAGTAGTATAAACCAATTCCGTAAAATAAATCTCTCTTCTCTCTCTCTGTAAAGAAACTCTTGGTTCTGCAGCTCTGAACAATCCTAATACACCCAACCATCCTTGCCAAAAAGCCTATGTCTTCTTGTGACATCCAAGGCCAACAGAGTGTCTTTCACTAATGACACCATGTTTTTCAGCCTTGCCGGTGAACAAAATGCTGAAGGTACCTACTGAGAGGGGACTGTGGTCAACACAGCTCTTGCTCACATCTCACGTGCTTCGTTTCTTCTGTGCACCAGTTTATTCCAGCCCTTCCTCCATCACAGCATTCTCTTGGATTGAACATTTTGGTGCATTCGCTGACTTCCTGTGAAGGTCACCTGTTCACTTCACTCTGTAACGCAGGGCTGAGCTAGCTGCAGAGGCACAGGGATTGGGAGAGGCCCAAGAAGCAAGTCCATCTCCAGGTGCTCAGAGAAACATGGCCCCAGAGGTGGCCCTGCCGATGGAAGCTTCCAGCAGCTGCTACCACAGAAGTCTGCACAGGGTTTCCTCAGAGGAAGGCCAATCCCAGACATTAGGAAGCATCATAATAATTGATGACATTGATTGAATGCTGCCTATAGGTCAGACACTTCTAAGGGGTTGACTGACCATGCCTCATTTGCTCTTGCCAGCAGCTTCCCAGGTACATATTTCCTAGGATCTCCACTTTACACCTGAGGAACGCAAGGCACTCATCAGTGAAGTGACCTCCCCAAATCACATGCTCTGACATGGTGAAGCCAGGACTCCTGAGACCCTCCCCTCAACCAGCAGATCAAGACTGGGTGATATTTGGAGTCCCAAGTGGATGGCTAAAAATAGGATCAGTTGTCAGAGAGTGGCTGTGCAGAGTATCTTTGCAAAGGGGATGATGAGACCCTAGCCATACTAATGGGTAACGGTGATTTCCTGGAGTACCAGGAAAGGGCTCTGTCATGGAGAGCCAGCCATGGGAACTGGAGAACAAAAGGAAGCTGGACTTCACGCTAGATTCAAACCCCAGGCCCATCACTGCAAGCGATGAGACTTGGAGCGACTCCACAGCCTCTCTGAGCTTCATCTGAATGGCAAGGATAACAGCACTTTCACATGGCTACCGTGAGGATTAAGTGTGAAAACAGGATGATCCCAGGGAAAGTCGGTGCTCGCAGTCATAACAGGAGCAAAAATATGACCGTGATTATCACAGATGTTGCATGAAGTCACGGCCAGACCCATGGTGAACCCCACTTTCCTGGGGTTCAGAGAGTAAAGCTGAGTTATTAGAGCACCTAAGGTCCAGTTGGCCTTAGGGTCAGGATGGAGCTGGCACTAGGGTGAGAGGAGTGAGGGAATCAGGGCACACAGTTTAAGGAGGCACCCATGCTCTGAGTGGGGGACATACAGGGGAGGCAAGGCAGAACGACTGCCTCCTTAAATCCTGCTCCCTGCACATCTGGACTGGGAAGAGGGGCTGCACCCAATACGGGGTTAATTCCTGTAGGGAGGAACAGTCTGCAGAGAAAACCAGGGACACTGCACCCAAGGGTGGTCCCAGTGCCAGTGAGTGACTGTCCTGTGGTTTTAACTGATCTGTATGGTCCAAACCATCTATTCATGCTTCAGAGTAGATGTTGTGGCTTAACTTTTTGGGTAGTTATCTGCACCACCCTAATAAATCAGTCAATTGTTCAGATTTATGCCCCAACATTAACAGGTTGGCTTTGCCTAGGAGTTGATGTATTGATATAATAAGGCACTGTATTTTCAAGAGAGTGTGAGGACAGCCTTTGAAATTTGGATTTCTGTATAATATGTGGGCCCACTGGGTAACTCGCTGCACAAATTAATCTTACACACTCTACACTCACATGGAAATGTCATAAAATCCACAGATAAGTACAGAACAGATTGCCAGCTGGCATACACAGTAAATGTTTGTAGATACACCTCAATTAAAGGTTATTAGGGACTCCTGTGCTTAAGCACAAGCACTCAGTACCACATTCCAAATTTTCCCCATGCAGCTTCTACAGCCCCAAGCCTCTTTAAAACATGAGGAAGTTTCTGGTACAAGGAAACGTCTACCAAGCTTTTGTTTCGAAGGAGTTGAAACGTCTGGAGTAAATTGGATGCTATAATGGAACAAACAGCAAATCCTAAATGAGGATGGCACTGCCAAGCCCCGCCATAATGTTGTCTATTGTACTCACCCTGGATGCGCTCCAGCACCTGTGATGACTTAACAGGTCCATGCCGGCAGCACCGGAAGGAGACTCCTCTCTGCCATAAAGACTGTGTATTAAGCATTACGTTCTCATCTAGCCAGGAGGATGACATGTGGTTCCTCATGAGCAAATCAATTTCTTCATGTCTCTGATTGTGTCATGTACAAGGGTCACTTGAGCACAAGCTCCTGTCCTGTCCAAAACAAAGCTACACCAGGGCCACCTTGCCCTCGGCCTCCTGGCTCCGGTTTCTGCCTCTTTCCCTCCCATTGCTCAACTCCAGCTTCCTAGGGCGGGATCAGTGTTCCATTCCAACTGCAGCACCTGCTCTGCTCAGCCCACTGAAGACCATGCCTGCCAAGCCTCTCTTGTCTTCAGTGCCCACAGGATATGTAGACTGGATGAAACTCAAACCAAAATAAGAACTCTCAGCTGTCTCTACTCTGCGAGGGAGGTTAGGTCTTCTTGGGTCTTCTTCTTCTTAGAATGTCTTCTTATTCAAGGGATGATTTTGCTTTTAAGCCACACCTAAATATTGTGACTCTTGAATTTTCAAAAGACAACATACGCAGACAGATAATAATATCAAGGCATAAAGGCTCCGATTACATACAAACTGCATCTAGCATAACGGGATCAAATCATGAAACAGTTTACCCAACATTGATTGCCACAAGTACTGGACTCATAAAATGAGAACTATTTAAAAACTGGAGATGGATGAAATCTCCATTGAATAGCTCCCCAGAGTTTACACAAGGTACCAGAGGAAGAGAGTGCAATGGGACTCTAGCCTGTCCCTAGGTCAGTGGGTGGGATGACTTTCATAGGAACTGCTCAGTTTACTTGCACTTTTTCTAAAATTTACTCTTGAATTTAATAGTGATGAAGAATGTAGAGTGTATCAGCAAATTGAGACATTAGCAAGTAAGTGTAGAAAATAAATGACAATGGCATTTTTGGAGGAAACATTTGTAGGGGTGTTTGGTCCTTCTGTTTTGGCAGTATAATATTATCGAATTTACGGAGTACAAACTACGTTCCAAGTGTTTTTTTATTACCCTGTAAGTTAGGCATTATGCCTCCTGCACGATGGATTAACGAATGTTCAGAAAAGTAGTTTGCTTAAACTTGCAGTAGGTAGCAGGTGCAGTGGCTCACACCTGTAATCCCACAACTCTGGGAGGCCAAGGCAGGAGAATTGCCTGAGCTCAGGAGTTTGAGACCAGCCTGGACAAAATGGTAAAACCCCATCTCTACTAAAATACAAAAAATTAGCCTGGCACGGCAGTGTGTACCTATAGTCCCAGCTACTCGGGAGGCTGAGGCAGGAGAAACACTTGAACCTGGGAAGCAGAGGTTGCAGTGAGCTGAGATTGCGCCACTGCATTCCAGCCTGGGTGACAGAACGAGACTCCATCTCCAAAAAAAAAAAAAACTGGCAGTCAGTAAGGGTCTGAGCCTTGATTTGAAGGTGATCTTGTGAAGTGTGCTTTAAAAATACCTAGATATAGGAATAAATACATGGGAGTCAATCTGCTTTTTCTCAGGATTACATTCCATAGGATTATCCACTTTATTCCTATTGTGAAAAGTAGTCTTGCCCATAGTCCTCAAAGAAAAAGAGTAGATAAATGAAAGAAATAGAAATATTTAAATCATCCAAATATTTGATTTTGTTATAACTTTTGACCTCTTACCAAAAATGGAAGAGGCAAAGTTTAAATGTGGCTTCAGTCACTTTTCTGTCACTTTGTTTTCATCTGATGATCAAATGGGAATTAGCAGGAGATGAAGGGCTCATATTATCCTCAGAATGAGTTATTTAACTTTGTAAGACACAAATCTGACAGAATCATTATCCCAGAGCTCAACTACAACAGAGTCCTAAGAAGGGCCACAGTGCATTTTCCAGTTCCTTCTTGGTGGAGTATACCATCATCTCCACATTTGACATTCAATGAGTTCACACACAGTGTGGTTCTCAAAGCCTTCCCATTCTGTTCAACAAGCACTATGAGAGCTCAGCGGCAGAGGACCAGGGGCCCTTCAAAAGACTGGACCAGATATGAGCTCAGAGGACCAGGGGCCCTTCAAAAGACTGGACCAGATAGGGTGAAGGTAGCTTTGTCACTAGGCATTCTTTAATCACATATTCTAAATTTCTAAGAATTCTAATGATTCAACACAGGTAACATCAGTTTTTTCACATTAATTTAAATGATTCAATTATGTTTATAATGAATTCAGAAATCATTAGCATTAAATGTAGTATGATTTAAAGGAACTGAAAATTGGATTATTCTAACTAATCTTTAAAAAAGGTTTTTCAGGTACCAAAAAAAGGTTTAATTTCTTTTTGGTTTTATTTCTTACAAACAAGTATGCTGAGTTACAATACCTGCATTTTCCACTTCGTAACTAACAAGGAATGCCACCTCATAGAATGAAAAGGGAATAATGAAGGCATGGTTAGAAGTCCCGGAATATCCTACTCAAAAGTAAATCCGCCAGCTACTGTTAAGAAAAGAGTCAACGTGTAATGGGTAACTCGGGACTCAAGAGTACTTTTTCCGTTCAGAAGTAGTGTGTGGAAAGTTCCAGTGAAGAAATTACCAGGGTCACATTATGCTGTAACATTTTGTTCTTCTAAGCAGTCTGTTTTAAAGCATACTCATATTCCAGGGCTCATTGGTCATGGAATCTCAGACTGGTTTGCTGTTTTCTCTTGATGACCAAAATACAGGTAATATTTTGCATTTTTAAAACGCATTTCATTCCTATGTTCTGAGAGGAGGCATTGTATCAGAATCTTCTGTGCACTCAGCTAATGATCCATAGTAAGATCCCATTATCAATCAGGTTTGTTGGTATTGAACTTCATAAACAACCGATGGCAATCTTTGCTACAAAAAATGTGACACTGGGCTTAGTCACTTATAACCAGTGATAATAGAAGAGGTCGCTAGTCCCACTCCTCAAATAAGGAAATTAGGTTCTAGAAATCTTTAGAAGGTATAAAAGCCGTCTAACACAGCTCATCGATCAATGTTGTCTCATTGGGAATTTCTTCATGGCCTCTTGGGAGTTTGTATTTCAGACACTCCGTAAGTGCCATAGATCAAGTCACTATTTGCTAGTTACTCCCATTGTTAGTTTATTGTGTTCGTCCTCACTTGATTATCTATACGTCAAGCCAGCACCAGAGCAGCTTCAGGGACTTCTGGGATTGGGATGTAGTTTACACTGATGGGGCCTGCAGTGAAGTAGGGTAAAGATACTTCTTCATATGAATGACTTCAGCTGTCATTCAGTTTCTGCCACTGCTGCAAGCTCAAATTCTACCACACAGAGAAAATTTGTCCTAAAGATCAAGAAAATGCATTATGGATTCCAATGAAAGGTCCTTACTCTTTTAACATTTTGGAAACGTCGTTTGAATAGATCATCATCCATGGTTATATCCACTTCATGTAAAAAGAAGAACAGACTAAAAATAATTAGAAATGTGGGATTTACATAAATTTAGAAGGATCTTCAACACGGTACCACTTTGAAGGGAAAGCTGATAGGTTCTTCTTTTATTTTAAAACCTTGTGGCTACATCATCCTATGAACCTGGGACATTTTAAAGTGAATTTGGCAGTCTTATAGCATAAGAAAATAATTGAGTTTGATCTGTAGACCCTATTACTGGGGTAAGGCCACGTGGGGATCCACACATTTTTTAGGAAGCAGGAAGATTATAAGGAGATTTCTCAAATTTCTGTTTATGTGATGGATTACGTTTATAGATTTGCATGTGTTGAACCAGGCTTGCATCCCCTGGATGAAGCCAACTTGATCATGATGAGTGTTTTCTGATGTGCTGTTGGATTTGATTCGCAAGTATTTTTTTTGAGGATTTTCCCATCAATGTTTTTATCATGGATATTGGCCTGAAATTTTCTTTTTTAGTTGTGTCTCTGGCAGGTTTTGGTATCAGGATGATGTTGGTCTCATAAAATGAGTTAGGGAGGATTCCCTCTCTTGTATTGTTTGGAATAGTTTCAGACGGAATGGTACCAGCTCCTCTTTGTACCCCTGGTAGAATTCCAAACATCACATGTTCTCACTCATAAGTGGGTGTTGAACAATGAGAACACATGGACACGGGGAGGGGAACATCACACACCGGAGTCTGTTGAGGGTAGGGGGCTGGGGGTGGATAGCAGGGGTTGGGGGGATAGCATTAGGAGAAATATCTAATATAGATGATGGGAGATACAGCAAATCACCATGGCACATGTATACCTATGTAACAAACCTGCACGTTCTGCACATGTACCCCAGAACTTAAAGCATAATTTTAAAAAACAGAGATTTCAACCATGAGAGGTTGACATCGTAGAGTCTGTAACCTCCGTTTTCCACTCCTTGCCTGACTAGTGACAGTCACTGGTCTTCACCAGTTTGGAGATGATGGGGAGGCATTTAAGAGGTAAATTCAATGATGCTTCCAGAAAATTCAGTTCTGTTGATCTCTACATAACCTGGAAGGGGCCACCAGCTACTCCAGTTGTGGGAATTAGGCACAGTGTGTATGAGCTGCCCACCCTAGGGCCAGCTCTGGTCTGGCCAAGGACAAGCTAATTAGAATAGAGCTAACTCCATTTAGAGATATGAAAAAGTTATCCCGGTATTATTTCTGGCCTGCCCAGAGCTATTAATCTCTTGCCTTTGAAAAGCACTCATGCATTTCCATTTTACTCTCACCCTTTTACTGCTGTACCTTAAGAATGTCCATCCACCTTGATCTATGGCTGTCATCCATCAACAGAATAGGAGCAACACACTCACCCAGCGATATGGCTGGCAGATGTCAAGCCCTGAGCACGGGGCTCTGGCCATGCTTCTAATGTAGAGAGCACCTGTTTATAAGGCATCATGTAAAAGCTGTCACCACATTCAGAAACCACAATCCTCGCAGAAACATTTTTTTAGGCGCCTCAAAGCATGTTGTCTGTACATGAAAAAGAAAGTGTGCTCATTCACTTGCATGACAAATGAAAGGCATGTGGCCTCAAAATCAGGGGAGAATGTTTTAAATAACAGCCACAACCAGATTGTTTAGCAAAGAGAGCAGGCAGTCATAAGGCAGTATGAAACCAATTCCCTGGGAACTCACAGAGGACAGTCAGAAAGGAGACTCTGGTCCAGTCTTTTAAGGCACTTCCTCCCTTTCTGCCCACGTGAACATTACTTTACACACTTGATGCTGATTTGTTTTGTTAAGGGTTTCAAGGCCTAAATTATTGCACTGTTTCTCCTAACAAGTATCCTTGCATAAATCAGTGGAAATGTAATTGATGCAAAAGGGTTTATTCTATTCAAAAGCATGTATTCATCTGGAATTACTTTGGACCAGAAAATATTGTGAGGACAGACTGTCCCAATTTTATTCTTCATGTTCAGGGAACAAGTCATTTGAAGATTCAGGGGGGTGGGGGTTTCTAAGTAATAAAACATCAACCCATTGAGGAAAGGTAATTCAACAAGCTGTGGCTAAAATCTTTTACTCTTAGGGCTATAATTTGGGAGATAATCTTCATGACGTATCTGATAAGGCTTATGAGATTTTAAAAGGTACCACTGACATCCTCACAAAATCTGATAATGGGAAAAATATTAATATGTCACAATGCCAGCATAAACGAATACATGGAGTAGAAGTGACTTAGAGAGAATGTACTTGTCTTTGAGAAAGGTGCTTTTGGTTAATCTTGGTCAGTAAAGACAGGAAACTCAGAAACATGAAGCCATGACACGCCCCGATGTTGACAGTAAAAAAAGGTAGTTAACATGAAAGAAACCATAAGGAAGAATAAAAGTATATCAAATACCATAGGAGCATTGAGGAGTTTTTAACTTTCAGGTCCAGGGGTGCATGTGCAGGTTTGGTACATAGGCGAACTTGCATCATGGGGGTCTGTTGTACGGATTATTTCATCACCCAGGTATTCAGCCTAGTATCCATTAGTTCTTTTTCCTGACCTTCTTCCCCACCTACCCCCCACTCTCCGATAGGTCCCAGTGTGCGTTGTTTCCCTCTAAGTGTCCGTGTGTTCTCATCACTTAGCTCCCAGGCATAAGTGAGAACAGGAGCACTGAGTTTTAATATGCAACAGGTTTGTTTAGATGGTGAAGAACATCACTCCTCAAAGGGTAGCAGCCAATGGGTTGACACTATTGTCCTCGGCAATGAGCTAGGATTGAAATTCTCCAAGAGACCTCAGGCTAAAACACCATCTCTCAGCCAGATCGCTCAGCCAGCAGCTCCATCAACAGGCAACATTTTTCTCAAGGATATTCAAGAAGCACATTTGGAGGTTGTGAGCACCACTGAGGATGAAATATTATCCGAGCTGACAGGTCCCTGAGCCCCTGATCTATGCAGGTCCATGAGGAGCAAGAGAAGTAAGGAAAAGGGAATGATTAACCCACAGTATGAGTCACTAAATAATGATAATGCAAAGAATCTGAAAAATCCTTCCTGCGGTTGAAATAACCGGGCAGGTCAAGAACAAGTTGTCAGTATCCTTTCCTCCTCCTCCTGAGTTCTTAGTCACTGCCTGAAACCTTTGATAAATCTGTCCTCGCTCTAAATGCAGATAATGAATTCTGGTGTTTAGAGACCATGAAAGTCCCTTTCTCTATTTCATATTTCTGGAAAAAATAATGAACACGTTTCAGTAGAATCCGTGACAAATACAAGCCTGTAATAATGTCTCACGGACGCATCATTAAGGGATTAAATGTAGCTTAATTTATAGCATAAAACATCCCATCTCTGTAAAGCAGGGAATTTTCCAAGGGATGAAACCCAATCTCATCACCACTTTCCTTCCCTTGGACAGAATTTGCTTTCCTTTTCCCCAAGTGTCTTCTTTAGGTTTTTATTTCCCATGCATTGATTTTTGTAAGGCTGGACATCAAGTGCTACAACTTACTCAAAGGAAAATGAGGATTAGACTTTGTTTTAATTGTATTCCAGTAACAGCACTGTTTCTTTTGACTTCGATGTTGAGGAGAACTGAAGAGGCGGGTCACATACATGTGGATAGTGCCTGCAGGAGTACCACGTTCCCCATCCCTGATGCAGCAATAAGCAGCCCTTCTGGGTAGTGTCCCCGGAGAGCACCAGTATATGGCTCATTTGAGACCTAGGCTTAGCAATGTTCACTGCTCAAGAGATTATGTGACTAACAAGTTGAATCTATGCTGTTTTCATCAGGACTAGAGTCCATCGGACAATCTGCAGCTCTGTGGAAGTAGCATACTATTGCCATTGAGCCAGTGCCATAATCTCACAAAGAATTCAAGAAGATAAATGTAAGCAGGTGGCCTCATCTGTGATGTCATTTATCTTTATTAAAAAATGCATAAATCCAGAAGGTTTGAGAAAAAATTAAAGGGTAGCTCTCACTCATACCCAAAGATCATCCACTGGCCACAGGACAGACTTTCATTCCCCCAGAGTAATCGTGATAAATGTTCAAAGATCTAACCGTTTGGGATAAGCACCTATCTGTGAGATGGTGGTCTGGGGTGAGCAGGTCTAACCTATTATCATGCTACACACTGAACTAGGGACCTCGTTCCTGGGATTAAAAAATCGGATCCCAGAAAATAACATACCATTTTTTTTTTTTTGCATTACTAGATGAATGAATGACTGATGATTTGACCCATGTTAGGAAGATGAAAAATGTAAAAGTGCTGTGTAACCTGTTCTAATAACTAGCTTATAAATTATGCTTATTGTCATCATGGCAATTTTGCAAACTATTCTAATACAGTTTTACTCCAAAAGTTACCAAGAACACACTAGACTTACATCTTCCTTAAGCCAAATGGTGATTGAAGAATAACTACTCTTTTCTATTCCACCACACCTTTCTCCATGTCAGTATGTTAGAACTCCCTTTTATCATTTTATCTCAATCTCATTTTCTCATATTCCCAAAAGGACCACATAAAATGACCTCATAAACTCATTTAGGCTTAGGTACCCCCAAATAAATGTGTGAACCATCCTGGTAAGTACAGAGAGGATTAGAACAACTAAGAGAGTAAATGATGTTAAGGATCAATAAGGAGGGGTCCTTAGAGGGTAAATAATGAGGTGGCTATTTCAGCATCTCTGAAATTGTCACATAGCTACAAATCTACTTACATATATATATATGGTTGTGGTTCTTCCTGGCTTTCCTTAATATTCTTAGATAAACTGGTTTATTGATTTGTTGAGCTATTTAGTGGAAGCTCCAATACTTTTAGGGTTTTGGTGATCCAAGTTCCTCAAAAACATAGGCCGATAAAGCAGCTTTGGTCATTCCAAAGAATTATACTACGTGACAACAAAAATAATTATATAACTACAAATACCTATCATGACGACGGCCATTTATTGGCCAGTCACCATATATTGGGGCTGAAGTAATTTACATATAGGCACCCTGCCTTGCTATGTGGCAATCCAACAAGATAGGGGTCCTAGCCCTCATTTCACAGATGAGAAGCTGAGGCCTGGGGACTCAGTAAAAGGGTGAAGGCTTTTCCAGGAAAATACATGGTTTACAGGTATCTTACTAGAAAGGGCTTTGCCCCTTCACTTCACTTCCCAGTCTTTAACACAGATGAACATTTCACCTTGAAAACGATTAGGAAGAGAACGCAGCTTCCCTTAGCATAAGTTTTCAACCTATGTGTAATTTATTGGGGTGTGTTGCTCCCAGGCCCTCAGGACAGACAGCGAGGACCTCTGGTTTTGGTTGTGGTGGCTATTGCACGCTGTGGGGAGCTGCATGTAACCGTGAGTAAATGCAGACTTAGCAACACCTGTTAGAACCTGGGTGCGGTGGTATCTTTCAACTTGACGTCAGTGGCACGTTAAATGATTTCAGACAGAAGGGCTCCAGCTGGTCCTGGAGCTGCAGGGTGCCCTTATTAGGATGTGCATCATATAAATATAGATGTGTACATAACACAAATATAGATCCCCTTACAGTACACTCTGTGCTTGTATTGTTTGCACAGTCATAAAGAGCCTGCTCATTTTAGGAAAGAATGTTTTCCCCCAGGAAATGCAACTTTTTTTTTTTCCAGTTTCAATTACAATTGTAAAGGAAAACATTTGAAAGGAAAAGTTAAAAATAAAACCATCATTTCAAGGGAACAATGAAATGTAAGCTCAATGCACAGTAGGATTTTGTGTTTCTAATCTCCACCAAGTGGTTTAAAAAATTAGTATCGTTAAACATTCGATGAAATGGGAAAGTAAAACAACATGAGAAACAAACCAGAGTACATTAACTGTCGTCTGTTTACCTGTCCTGAAAGCTACCGTGGAAGGCCAAGAGCATCCGGCAGGAGGCCGTGAGATCGCTCACCACAGTAAGTCCTGAGCCTCTTGAGTATCAACCATCCAAATCCAGAAACCAGCTTTCTGTCGCTTTGGTCCAATTCCATGAAACAACTCATTTCCTTGGGACTCCATTAGGAAAAGTTTAACTCGCCTCTTTTTTTTTTTTTTATCACTTTTTATTTTTAGATTACAAAAGTAGTATCTGTTCAATGAAAAAACCTTGGAAAACTCATAAAAACCAAAAGATATTTTTAAAATCATCTGACACTCATAATTCCACTCCCCACTGTTATAATCACCATTAACATTTTGGTATGTTTCTTTCTGGCTACTTTTCTGTGTTCCTATACATATGTCAATTTTTCCCTCGCTGACTGGTGTTTGGTCATGCTTGCTGTGTGGAGCTTACTTCTCACTCAGCAATACTTTATAACCTTTTACCAAATTTGAAATATCCTTCTCTGGCCTGATGTATATCGACTACATAGTATTCCATTGCATGAATTTTATTGTATGGATTATTACACTATCTCTGAACCAAACACTTAATTTTGGAGTCTTCCAGTTAGTTTGCCATTTTACCTATCTACACACACATACATAAATACATAGATGTACATTATATATATTGTATACATCATACAATGGATATAAAATTTGCATGCAATCTTCAATAACTGTTGTCAAACATACCACAAATTACCTACCTTACATCTATTTTTCTTTTCTTCCTTGTTAATATGACTCTGATTTTGTTCAGTGTGGAAATATCCCTGACTAAATTATTTCGACTCTTATACCACAAAGTCTGGTCAATACAGTATAAGGAGCAAATACTGAGCGGTGCTTCTGAGACGGCCCTTTGGAGGGGAGCAGACGTGGCTGGCCTGTTCCCCTGCTCCTGCCTGTTTGTGTTGACTGTTCCTTTTGTCTTGCCTGGGACATGGATACAGTGAGCAGAGGTGGGCAGCCATCTTAGGACCTAGACCTGAAAACCATGGGTTCAGGAGGGCATGGCAGGAAGTGGGAAGGAGGCTGAGTCTGGATTCTAACTCCATCACCAGGCCATTATCTTAGCCCTGGGCTACTTTTTTTTTCTTTCTTTCTTTCTTTTTTTTTTTTTTTAGATGGAATCTCACTCTGTCGCCCAGGCTAGAGTGCAGTGGCGCAATCTCGGCTCACTGCAACCTCCGTCTCCTGGGTTCAAGCAATCCTACTACCTCAGCCTCCTGAGTAACTGGGATTACAGGCACCCGCCACCACACCCAGCTAATTTTTGCATTGTCAGTAGAGACAGGGTTTCATCACATTGGCCAGGCTGGTCTCAAAACTCCTGACCTCAGGTGATCCGCCCTCCTTGACGTCCCAAAGTGCTGAGATTACAGGCATGAGCGACCGCGCCCAGCCTGGTCTACTTACTTCTAAATCTCATGTTACATGACCAAAAAACAAGGGGATGCAGTCAATAATAATGTAATTGTACATTTTTAAATACCTAAAAGAGTATAACTAGATTGTCTGTAACACAAAGGATAAATGACTGAGAGGACATATACCCTATTCTCCATGATGTGATGATTGTGCATTGCATGACTGTACCAAAATGTCTCACATACCCCGTAAATATTTACACCTATTACTTACTCACCAAAATTGATCAATAAACTTGCATTTGATGGAAGCCATTTGTTTTTTAGTTTCTGTTCTTCAACACTGAACATAATACTATCTTTTTCCCCTTCTTTCTTTTTTGAAGAGGCAGGGTGTTGTTCTGTTGCCCAGGCTGGAGTGCAGTGGTGTGATCACAGCTCACTGCAGCCTTGACCTCCTGGGCTCAAGCGATCCTCTTGCCTCAGCCTCTTGAGAAGCTGGAACTAGAGGTGAAGCACCACCACGCCCAGCCAGAACATAATACCATCTAACAGAGTTGCCTCCGTGTAAGATCTCAGAAATGAAATTGTGAGTCTCGGGGTGTACATGTTTTAAAGACATTAAATTGTTATCATTGATTTGCTTCCCAGAAAGTTCATATAAATATTAGCTCTGACCGGCTGTACGCAAGACTGCCAGTTAGCCCCAACCACTGTTGAGCATTACCCACCCAACCCAACTCCACAGGAACGAGCGCGCTGCATTGCTGTTTTCATTCACGTTTCTTTGCTTCCTGATAATTTTAAGCAAGCTTTAGTTTCAAGTGTTTTGTTGGCCTATTTCTTCCTTCTGTGAATTTGTCATTTATAGATTCTATTTGCTGCTTCTTTTAAGTTTAGGAATTGTCGGAAGAAATCATGAAGACAATTGCAGGGTTTGAACTGATGCCTGCAGCTGCTGGAGACGTCCATCTTGAGTGAAAGCGTCAGGCGAGAGCTCTGAGCAGAGGTGAGTAAAGGCTGGGGAAGCGTCCTAAGCCAGTGGAGCTGTGCCGGCTGGTGCTGCACATGCACTCCAGACAGAAGGTTCTGGACGCCTCCCATGCTTCCTCAGGGAAGTGAGGACGTTCCCCCCAGGATTCAGAGACCAGAAGCGGGATGACCACACCTCTTTCCTCTCCTTCCTGAGGTTCCCAGTGCATCCGCCTTCTCACATTCCTATGCATTTGCTTCATCTAGTCCATGACTGGCAGCTTTTTTCCTACAGAAAAACTGAAATAACCATGCAGTTTTCCCCGTTCCCATCTCAGGCTCAGAGCAGCTTAATTAACAAGTGTCAATAAATGTGGAGTGGTCATTCCCCAAGACCTCAGCGTTGGTATCGCCAAGGTGGCTTTGCAGTAAGTGTTGGGAAAGCCTGGAGGACCATTTGTGTGTCGCAGAGAAAGACAAGATGCCCGTTATGTAACTGAACACAACTCAGACAGTCCAATCACCTTAATTCTCTTACCTTTTTCAACAATGCAAAGGAATGGCGATTTGGGCAAGAATCCTAAACAGGAGAAACCCAAGTCCATTCTGAGGAGCATTGTGCGTGGGGGCTGCTGGGCAGCACCAGCCGTGTGGTAGTGTACAGCAGAAGGGACCTTCCACACCATCCACTTATAGTGATCACCCACCCAGTCTGGGCCCAGCCATGAGCATTCAGTGTCTTACCCAGTGTGTCTTGGGTCGCCATCTCTCTCCCCCTCTTCCTGGCCAGGCTCTTGCTCTCTCTTGTGTACAAATCATTGAGCACACCCATCCTCAGCCTCAGCAGCAGCCCCCGCCCCACTGTCCAGTTCTATTTCTGCAGTACCTCACCCTCCTCATTGGAGACAGCCCCCTGAGAACTTACAGGCAAAATACCACACCAATTCCTAGTGCAGAGAGGGAGGGCCACCTGGTGAGCTTCGTTTTTCCTTGTTCCACCAAACCCTCCTCCTCCTCCTCCTTCCCATTCAGCTAAGGACCTGCCTCCAAGAAGCCTTCGAAAGGGAAGCCAGCCTAATGCCTGTCCTTCTGGAATCCTTATTTGGTTTCCTAATACTGCACTGTCTTGGAGTCATCATGTATCAACCCCTCACACCACTCCCAGCTCCCGCCAGTGATCATTTCCACCTCCTCCTTCCCTCAGGCTCCACATCTCCCAGTCGTCACTGATTCCTCCTTCATCCGTGTTCTCAACTTCTACCTCTAGAATCACAGAAATATAGACTTTAAGATTTGAAGGGCCTGTGGGGATGGCTAAGGGCTTAGCTCAATACCCTAATGTTATAGATGAGAAAACCCAAGCCTGGGGGAGCAGAAGGGGCTTGTCGACCAGCTCACCGCAGGAGGGGAGGGGAGTTGTCACTATAAACACTTTCTACGAAGGACTTGTCAACTGCTTGTCCAGCACTCCTTCCATTGTATCATCCTTGCTTCTCAAATGACACTGTGCTGACACCATTATTCTAACTCTGTTCCCAAAATGTCCTGTTGGTTGATATCAATTCTTCTAAAAATCTGAGTCTGAGTGTCACCTGCAGTAGATATTGGAACAGGGTGGAATTTAAGCCCTCATTGTGGATTCTGTTCTATTTGCTCACAATTTACACCCCACTCTGTTGCCTGTCACATGAGTACACTCACCCCACAATCTCCCCCCACATCACTTTCCTGACATCTGGGATGCTTCCCTGCTCTCCTGTCCACACTGATCTACCCTGTCCCCAGGCACTCATCCAAAGCTTTACTCTGAGCACTTTGCGAAAAGCAACCTCGGCCAGGTGCGGTGGCTCACGTCTGTAATCCTAACACTTTGGGAGGCTGAGGTGGGTGGGTCAGGAGTTCAAGACCAGCCTGATCAACATAGTGAAACCCATCTCTACTAAAAATACAAAACTGGCTGAGTGTGGTGGTGCAGGCCTGTAATCCCAGCTACCTGGGAGGCTGAGGCAGAAGAATAGCTTGAACCCAGGAGGTGGAGGCTGCAGTGAGCCAAGATCGTGCCATTGCACTCCAGCCTGGGCAACAAGAGCGAAACTCTATCTAAGAAAAGATAATAATAATAAAGAAGCAACCTCTTCTCCCTTTACTGTCCTTTAATTTTTTATTTTTGTGGACGCATAGTGTATACATTTATGGGGTACATGGGATATTTGGATACAGGCATACAATGAGTAATAATCACATCAGGGTATATGAAGTATCCATCCCCTCATGCATTTATCATCTCTTTGTGTTACCAACATTCCAATTAGGAACTTTTAGTTATTTCAAACCATACAATAAATTATTGTTGACTGTAGTCACCTTGTTATGCTTTCAGATACTAGATCTCATTCATTCTAACTCTATTTTTGTGCTCATTAACCATCTCTACTCTCCACCCACCTTCCCCACCACTACCCTCCTGGCCTCTGGTAGCCACGCTTCTACTCTCCGTCTCTATGAGTTCAATTGTTTTAGTGTTTAGCTTTCACAAATGAGTGAGAACATGAGATTTGTGTCTCTCTGTGCCTGGTTTATTTAACTTAACATAATGTCTTCTGTTTCCTTCCCACGTTGTCACCAATGACTGGCTCTCCTTTTTTATGGCTGAATAGTTCTCCACTGTATATGTGTACCACATTTTCTTTATCCATTTGTCTGCTGGTGGACACAGGTTGCTTCCAAGTCTTCGCTATTGTAGATAGTGTGCAGAAAATGAGGAAGTGCAGGTATCTCTTCCACATGCTGATTTCCTTTCTTTCCGGTATATACCCCAGCAGTGGGTTGCTGGATCATATGATAGCTCTGGTTTTCGTTTTTGAGGTGTCTCCATATTGTTCTCCATAGTGGCTGTACTCATTTACATTCCCACCAACCACATACAAGGGTCCCTTCAGTGTTCTGAAGCCATCTCCCTAGGCACGTGACGGATTGTGCCTTGCAACACAGATCTTTGTGGTCTTACCACTATCTTACCTCTGAAACTGCATTATATGCTCTTGGAAAACAAGGACAGACGTGTTTTCCCCCACATACTTCCTTGTAAAGAGAAGACATCCAGTGAACATCCCTGAATGCTGGCGTTAGTCCTAATGCTTCATGCTATGCCTTTCCCCTCCCTTGCACTTTTCTAGAATGCTTTGAATACAGTGGACAGACAGCTTGTTCCCTGAGCACTTTAAGATTCTTCTTGAAATGTATTTTCATTTCTTTAGAAAATTAAATAAATGTGATAGCCATGGAATGATCAAGAGACTCAGACCCATTAACCAATGATCCAGGTGATGCCACTGGCGACAGCATTGACTGCTTCCTGGGAAACACATCCTGAGCGGGGATGTCTCCAAAGCTGACAGCTGCACAGCTGACACACACCCTAACACCGATGTTTGGCAATTCATACTCCTTCTGCTTCCCCAGGACAGTTTTTTTTCCTCACTGCCACTTTACTCTCCCACGAGAACCCAGGCAGAGATGGGAAAAATATGTCTTTTCCTGGTGACTTTACTCATTGAAGATGCTAAAGCGCAATTTTCTTTACAAAGGAGCCGTAGGATGAGAAGGGCAGATTCCCTTCGTCTTGTTCTTTCTGCATGTGCCGTTCTGTGCAGAGGGCCCCCCACACCCCCAGCACTCCTACTCAAGCAGCTACAATCCACTCAACACATAATTCCTTGAGAGTTTGGATGTTTCCAGACTGGTGCATGGCACCAGGAAATAAATATGAATGAGCAAAGGATGTCTGCCCTCCAGAGTGCACTGTAATAGAAGCAGTGAGATGTGCATACGTTATTGTACTGTCCTGAAATAAATGCCGTAAGAATAAGGCCAAATCTCAGCCTCGTCACACAGAAAGAAATGGCAGAACCCCTCGGGGGAAGTTAGGAAATGCTTCTTGGAGGAGCTGATGTTCAGCCCGGTTTTTAAGGATGAGTGGGGATCACCCATTGAACGTAAAGGTGGGATAAAGGAAGTGCTTCTGTGAAGACAGAGGTATGAGGAGGGAATGGGGAGTAGTGGGTGTGGCCAGAGCATCAGTGCTGATGCCTGCAGAGACAGAGGCAAGGGTGCCTGGACTTAGCCTGCAGGCAAGGAGGAGCTCTGGGACGTTCTAAGTGGAAGTAAGGAGATGATATTTGCATTACGTAAAACACCCACTGCCACAGAATGGAGGACGGATTTAGGGAAGTGAGACTGTGACTGGAAGCCCTTGTGTGGCCTGAGCAAAGAGAAGAGGGCCTGACCACGGCCAAAGCAACAGAAACACAGAAATACTGACAGACGGTCCCCAACTTATGATGGCTTGAAGTCTTCTTGACTGCACCATGGTGCTGAAGCAGTAGGCAGTCAGTAGAAAACACACTTCCAGGGCCATACAGCTGCGCTGTGTTTCACTTCTGATACAGTGTTCAATAATCACACGATAGATCCAACACGTTATTATAAAACGGGTTTTGTGTTAGGTGATTTTGCCCAACTGCAGGCTAATGGAAGTGTCTAGGCACGTCTAAGGTAGGTTAGGCTAAGCGGCAATATTCGTTAGGTCAGGTGTGTTCAATGGATTATTGACGTGGAATTTCCAACTTATGATGGGTTTATCAGGATGTAATTCCACTGTAAGTTGAGGAGCTGCTGTATAATGGGAACTAAGGAGTGTTACAGGACTATAGATGAGTCTGATATGTTCTTCTGGGTTGATGGACCGCTGGGATGTTGTGTAAATATTTATAGCAAGGGAATTGATTGAGAAATTAATTTACATTTGTGTTTCCCTGTTACAGGTATAACTTTATGGTGTTTTTCTCTCCCCTGGCCCAAGCAACCTTGGTGCCCTTAGTGTGGGCTACCTGGTTGGAGGAGTGTCAATAGTCACTTCGTTTCTGGGTCAGTTGGGAAGTAACTAAGAGAGCCTTCACTCTTTGTGAGTCCTGGGAGGATGTGTTGCTTGAGGAACGTGAGATCTGACTGGCCTCGGCCACAGTTGTTCTGGCAAGCTTGGGGTCTGCGTTCCTCTGATGCCAGCAGCCTGGAAGGGGAGAGGGCCTCTGATGAGCTATCCTGCAGAGCATGGTGGTGCAAATAGATGTGGGGATGGGAGGAGCCCCGACAATAATGGCCTTGGGAATTCCTAGGAGACATCTGTCCCATGCCCGTGTTTGGTGCTTAAGAAGTGAAACCTCCTGTTTGGTGGGGGACGGTGACCCTGTCCTCTGTCATGTGGGCTTGAGCAAGAAGCAGCTCTGTGGCAACCGAGAGGAGCTAAGAGAGGCCCTTCTCCTTGTTGCCAGGGCATCCCCGCCTTCAAATGCACAACCTAGAGGAAGAGGGCTCCCAACCCTAACCAGCATGGGCAATTGTTTTGGGAACCCAAACCCATAGCTTCTCTCCTTTACTTATTCTCGTTTCCAACCCATCAGCAGCCCTCCAACTGTTGGGCAGGGAGAGCGAGAGGTTCTGTGAGAAGAAGGACATTCAGATATATCCACAGAAGACTTTTCACCAGTACTCATGTCTCCTTTCTGGATCCTCAGCCCTCTGTGCTTTTCAAAGTCATGATGCTTTGATCATGTCCTACACTTTGGAATCTGCTGAGGATCAGGACTGTTTATACATTCTCCAGAGATCTCACTATCAGCTTTCTTTTCCTGGCTCTTTCCAGTGTCCTTTTGGAGAATGTCAGGCCTGGGGACTAGAAAGGGAAGGCAATGCTGTTTGGGAGCTAAGCCAAGGCTGCAAATTCTGTGCGAAGCCTGGCCCTGCCATGACCGGCACACGACCTGAGGTTAGTTACATAATCCTGCTCACCTCAATTTCTTCACATATGAAATGGTTAAGTTCCTCCTTCATAGGCTTGTTGTAAGGATAAAGGAGATACTGCACAACAAGCTCTTATTCCAATGCCTGGCCCCCGGTACAGAAGACACAGGTAAGCAGTCATCTGTCCCAAGGGTGGGCTGCCCTGTGTGGTGGAGACACGCCATGTACTGGGGTCCCTGAGGCATTGCCCCTCACTACCGTGGAATTATTGCATCCTTGCTGTGCATTACGTCGTCACAGAACAGCCTTAGGGCCCTACCCAGGGAAACCAAGAGAGAAAGGAAAAGGCACAAACCCACAATATTTTCAGCTCCTGGATCCCGGGTCCATGCAAAAACAGAATCTATAACCAAGATTCTAAGACTCTGGGAAACAGGTCTGAGATCCCAGGAGCCAGGAAGGTGCCCAAGTGTCAGTTCCAGAATCTGTCAGAAACAGCTCCGAGCTCTCAGGGGCACCCATCGCGGAGATCACTGAGGCAGGGGCTGCTTCCTGTCATTGTTGAGGTTCATTCTGTTTCTTAGAAATAGAGTGTATTTTGCTTGGAATTTGTTTCCATTTTTGCAGGCCAGGAGCTCTGCCACAGATTTTTTGAGAAGTGAAGTGAATGCTCCTTCTGTCAATCTGAAATTGTTTGGTGAGTGAGCTTTTTCCCCCTTTTGCTCCTTTTTTTCTTTATGAAAGCTGACAAATGGGGAAGAAAATGAAAAAGAAAAGAACAAATCCAGTATCACAAGATGCTGGGAAAATAGCTTCTATTTATAGCCTGGTACATTTCAGAGATGTAAACACCTCTGCTAATCGCTGCCCCTGCAGAAGGCCCTGGGGATTACCGAACTGCCCTGGAGAGCTGGCAGCCACAAACGGCAGTGTAGCGAGGGCTGACAGGGCTAATTGTGCTCCCAGTTGTTTTCAGAAAGTGGGAAATAAGCTCTGTGTCCTGCCTCCACCCACGGAACAGCAGAGGGCTACGCGGGCCTCCGTCCCCTCTCAGAGAAAGCAGGATCTTGGCCCGCAGGATAAATTTCAGCAGGTGTGCACAGGGATGGCCCGGCAAAAGCACCTCCATCTGGACAAATCTAGCCAACAAGGTAACAGCAGACAGTCTTGCTTTGAGTGTCAGTGTTGCCACATATTATTTGTGTGATGTGGGGCAGGCCCTTTATCAAACACGAGGCTCTGGAACAATTACAGCTACTGCAGAGATTAGCATGAGATCTCAATGAAAATAGAGTAAGTGAAAAACTGTCCAGACTTCTCAGTGTATCAGCCACAATTTCTGTCACCCAATCCAAAGTTTCTAGACCTGGAAAGAAATAAATTCTGACTTATAATCAAGCAAAACAGAGCCCTGAGATAACTCAGATGCTGAATTTAGGAAGACAAGACTTTAAAACAGCTGTTATAAGTATGTTCAAAATTTTACAGGAAAATATGGTTATTATAAGTGAATAACTGGAGAATATCACCAAGGAAATGGAAACAATAAAATAAGAACCAAGTGGCAATTCTGGAAATGAAAATGCAACATTGGAGTTGAAAAATTCACTGCTGGGCCAATCAACAGACCAGATACTGCAGAAAAAAGATAAGTAAGCTTGGAAAAAAAAAATCAATGGAAATTATTCATGCAGAAAAAAAGTAAAACATATGTATTTTAAACAAACAGAGCTTTATGGCTACTGGAACAATACCACACAGCCTAACATATGTGAAATTTGAGTCTGAAAAGAAAAAAAGAGAAAATGGAACAGAATTTTTTTAATAGCAGACAAAATTTTTTAAATTTTGGTAAAAAACCAATCTACAGGTCTAAGAAACTCATTAACCCCAAACAATATAAATTTTAAAAATCACACCTGGGCACATAATAGTGATAATGCTATGATAATGATAAATAAATGACATGATAATGATAAATAAAATGACAATCTTAAAATCACCCAGAGAAAAGAGATGCATTCACTCCAGGAGGCAGTACTATGACTCATGGCAGAGACCAGAGGACCAAGGCTCATAATGGAAGGCACTAGAAGAACAGTGTCAACCCAGAATTCAATGTCCAGCGAGAATATCTTTCAAAAGATATGTGCAGATAAGTAAAACATGAGAGAATTCATCACCATCAGACTTTCTCAAAGAAAATAGCTCCAGCTGGAGCAAGGCTGGACCAGATGGAAACTGGACCAGATGGAAATTGGGAGGTTCAGAGAGGAATGAAGAGTCCCAGAAATGCGTCTGCAGCTTTTCATCTTAGGAGACTGAAATGGATCTAATGAGCCCAGTATTTCCTTGATTTCCTGGAATAAGTTTTCTGCAAAAGGCAAAGACAAGATTCAGCCCATTTCTAAGGCAAGCCCAGTGGAGTTGTTGCCTTTAAATACTGTCCACAAAGTATGGTCAGCCTCATTTGTACATTGCCCGGGGCATCCAATGAAGAGGAGAAACATTTATCTCTGCTTCACAGGCTGACATTCTGTGAACATTGACCCCACCTGGCCTCCACTGGGAAACAAATCTACCCTACATCCTTATCCAGAAAAAAAGTCTTCTGCATGCTTCTCCTATGCAAGAGGGGTTATTCAGGATTACCCAGGAATGGGGTGTCCTGGCATGACAGAAGAATGTATGCAGCAATTGCAGATTCAGACAGAACACTGCTTAAAAAATAAATGTCATCAATTGTACATTTCTATCCATGGCTTTAAAATTGACCATTGAAAATCTTGCTTAATTGGAACAGACACTGCAAGAGTCAGTACCCACACCAGATTTCATGTCGAAGAAGGTCGTTGCTGTCACAGTAGGCATGGATCCCTTTGCATTAGGGAGAAAACTCCTCTTAAAAAATAAGAACAATGATGTAATAGAGAAAAACAAAACCTGAGTGAACCTTTCCATAATGTATGCATCGAGCAATACATCACACTGTACTCCCTATAGTCATTATTTGCAATTTTAAAAACTTATTAAAACACCTGACATAGACTCTATGATGGATATGGGATGTCGATTAAGCTAAATGGACTTAGAGTTTTATCCACACCAAACTTCTTTTCACATATGCTAGGATTTGTCCTCCTAGACAAAAACCAATGAAAAACAAAAAATTTAAAAAATCTTCCCACCCAAGATACAGAAGTTTTTAAGTAAAAGCTCCACAGGTTGGAGGCAGCCATCTAATGTCCACTGCTGGGCTGCCCCAGAGGAAGCAGGACAGTGTTCTTGGTGAGGACACAGAGTGAAGTGGAGTCCAGTGTCTGAAGAGGCCTACCCTCCAGGGCTGCGCCCCCATCCCTGCTGAGCAGGCTTCTGACTCAGGCTTGGTCTCTGCAGGCACATGCTGCCAGAAAATTCACTCACTAATGAAATATTTATTTTATGCCATTGCATACCAGGAGAGCTCATAGCTCCAGGGACAGGGCAGTGAGCAGGACATGGTCCCCGAGACACTGGGGAGACAGCAAGTGGAGGTACGGATGAGTGCCGCCAAACCTACCGCACACTGTTTCCTGCAGACAGCTGCACAGACACAGTGTTGTGTGTTATACCTGGAGGAGCTATAACCCAATTAAGCCTGGAAAAGCTCTGCAGATAAAGCAGCGCCTCCAGCGAGACTTGCCAGACATTTAGGAATAAACGAAGCAGCAAAAGACACTGTCATTTCCATCTGTTTACTCCCTGGCCAAAATCAAGGTATAGAGAAAGGTCACCATTAAATTCTACATATTTTCTGCTATTCCTTCCAACAGATGACAGTTCGTCTATTGTACTTTGGGGATGTACCAAGGGTAAGTATCTGGGCAGTTTTTAATGCTGAGGCCTAATGCAATAATGGGTGAGTCATAACATTTTACAAATACAGAGCTAAGACCACAATTTCCCAAATGTCCTTATTTATATGGAAAAATAAATATTTGTTTAATTCCTTTTTTTTTTTTTTGGTCCAAGAATTCGAGACATGAGAATAGAGAAATCTGGTGACAAATACTTTTTTTTCTGGCATTCAATGTGACTAACAGTGCCATGACCATATTAATACTTAAAGTGTCAATGTATAGAATCATGATTTTGTTCTCATGATGTGACCACCAACTTGGTTCCAATCATGAGGGCTTGGAGGGTTGATTCAAGAGCCATTGAACAACCGCCGAGTCCTGCTTCATTTCTCAGCTGCTTCCCAAACATTCACATTCTGTTTCTCCAGTTTGCCGAAAGGACTGGAATCTATTGACATACAAAATCTCCCACAGAGACTCACGCTTTAAAATTCCACATCTTAGTGGCAGTGCGGTCTGAGAGCACATCAGATTGTCAATGTACCCTTTGTGGAGAGGAGAGAGGGAGAGGATGAGGGCCCAGAAAGAAGTAAGCAGGATGCAGACAGGTGGGGCCGGGATTAGGAAAGTGGATTTTGTTCTCAACGTGCGTCCTCCCCTCAGCCAGGGTTGAGGCAGCCGACTGAGGTCATAGCCTGGGCTCCGATGACATCACGCACACGCTTACTCCCTCACTCCCCGTATTCTGAGCTTCACATCAACCCTCACTCTCCTCACGGCACAGTCTCTGACTCACAACGGTTTGATTTACAATCTTCCAACTTCACAGTGGTGTGAAACCATTGCAACTTTGACATAATGCACAGTATTCAATATGCCACATGAGATATTCAATACTTTCCGTAAAGCAGGCTGTGTGTGAAATGATTTTGCCCAACTTACGCTATTATAAGTGTCCTGAGCATGTTTAAAGTAAGCTAGGTGGCTATGATGTTGGGTAGGTTAGGTGTATTAAATGAATTTTTGACTTGCAATATTTTCCACTTATGATGGGTTTATCAGGTTGTAACTCATTGTAAGTCAAGGAGTATCTGTATTCGAAATGCAACATGGAAATAGCAAAAAGATGACAGTTAAGCTTACAAAAAAGAATTAAATGTCCCCGGTATCTCACACTTTTAAGCTATTACAAAGTATTAAAGTTCTCAGTAAAGAAAGCCATTAATATCCATATATTCATGACAAGTAACATTAGTGTGGCATGATTTGGCCCCTGTCCCAGTGAATACACAAAGTATATAACCAAGCAATTCATTAGCGAGAAAAACACGAATATCACTAACACTTAAAAAAATACGTGACCTCACTTCACATTAAAGCAATGAGATATGTGTCATCTTTTACCTACAACATCAGGAAGCTTGAGAGAAAGAGGAGAAAGAGTTTCCCTACTGTTGGAAACCCCCTGCACAGTTCTGGATGTCTGAAGACTGCACCCTTTTTGGAAAGAAATTTGGCAATGCATATTAAAAACAGTCATGCATTTTCATCCGTTCATTCTACTCCTGGGAATCCATCCTAAAGAAATAACCTACAATTCAGAAAAGGCATTAGGCAAAAATATTTCCATTACAGCATGGCTTATCATAATGAAAAGTTCAAAACAAGTTTCCTACCCAAAGAGATGGCTAATCCAAACAGTACAATCCAGGAGTGATAGTCAAAAGAATTCCTGTCTTTATTTCGTAAAGCATGGCATGGCCACTTGGAATGTATCCCAGCCCGTCAGCATGGACACCACCCTGACCGCCACACACATCTGCACTGACAGTGTATCAGATTTGTGCCACACTTTGAATGTGCTTCAAAAGCCATGGAAGCATTGTTTATGGAGGTTTCCTAGAAAATGGGGAAATACTTATTATATGTAAATATATATTTGAAAAGAGCAAAAGACTGGCGGAACTATAATAAAATGTTAACCATGGTCATCTCTGAATCTTGGGATAGCAGATGTTTTTCTTCTTTATGCTTTATTTCATTTCCAAATGTTCTATAAATAGCAGTATGTTTATAATCAGAAAAAAACTGAAATGGTTTCAGCAGCATGGTTCTACATGTTCAAATGTCTTCACTTATCTGCCCCAGGACTTCCATGGGATACCATCTTTCCGCCTAACAGGAGTGCATGTTAATTCATTTTTCATGCCCATCCATAGAACAGTCTGGAAAACATTATCCACCGTTAAAATAATTGAGTGAAGGCACTTTTGTGCTTTATCAGATAATATTTGCCCCCCTCCACTGTTTTGCTTACATTTAGGAATTTTTTAAATTATGTTTAGGAGGTAAATCTAAATTTTTAAATTAAAATTTTTATGGAAATAAACATAGATTCACATGCAGTTGTAAGAAATAATAGGGAGAGAGCTCACATACCCTTTATTCATATTCATACTAGTGTCTTTCAAAACCATGGTACAATATCACAACCAGGATGCTAACATTGATACCATCCACCTGTCTCATGCAGATGTCCCCAGCTTTATCTGGACTCTGTGTGTGTGTATGTGTGTGTATGTATGTTGATTCTATACATCTTCATCACGTGTGTATTTGTATACCCATGACCATAGTCAAGACACAGAGTTGCCCCCACCACAGGGATCCCTTGGGTTAACTTGTTTCTGACTCTCAAATTGCAAGCCATATAACCTGTCATTAGCCAACCTGTGTACTCACCTCTGCAGTGCATAAATCACATTAGGCATTGTAGTATTACAGTCAGAGCTTGTGAAATGAACGAGAACCTGATATCTCACATCCTGAAACACTGAAAGTATTATTAAAGAAAAAGTCTGTGGAAGTGAAGAGATGTAACTTTTTCTCCATGACTGTAACAGTGGAAAAGTTGCTGAATCTACAAAGATGTTCCTCCATTCACCAGCTGGTTAAACTCGAAAAGGGTGCTTTGGTCAGGACGCTCTCCCTGTCAAAGAAACAAAAGGGGTTTTTATTTTAGTGTCCGTTTTAACAGGCCTAGTTTTACAAAGTTATTTAAGTAGAATAAATATCCCCTACAATGCTCTAAAGAGTTCAATTCGGTGTTCATTTATTCACACCAGAGTGTTAATACTCCCTGATATGCAAGTAGCCTTCTCTAGAAAGAAAGATAAACTAAATCCTCAAGCTTCTCCTACTACTTTGGACCACGAGCGTGCTGGGCATAGCCATGGGTGATGGGCAGGGAAGTCAGCAGTTGGGCACAACTTATCATACAGAACTTCCTGAGCAAGCAACAGGTGTGCAGCCCCCAGAACTGAAACATGAAACCAAAGTATAAACCGTCCTTAGAAGTCAGTAAGCTGGGGGCCAGGGACCAGATATGGGACTGGCCAGAGAGGCTCACGTTCATTAGAAGGTGACCTTTGTTATCCGAGGACATTAGCCCTGTCCTTTCTGGACTTGGTGATAACTCCAGAAGCCACTGCCCACAGTCCTATGTGTGTCACTTAAGGGACTATTGTTGACCATAAACGCTGTAATGAACATACTTGGCTGTAGGAAGATGTAGGAGGGGCAATTCAAGAAACAGCTGCACATACAAAACATGGCAGCCTAGCCATCTCTGATATGTAATAGGCTAATCAGCACTTTTAAAAACAACATAAAAGTAATTGTTAGAAATACGAGTATAAATTATCCCATAGAGAGCACCTTCCAAGCTGCTAGGAAATGCCCCAGTGTGGAAAGCTTGGGGAATCCCCCGTGACCGTTGACGCTAGAGTGTATAATGGTGGTCTCTTTGGGTGGTCTGCTAGTCTACTTGGGCTGCTGTAACACAATACCACAGATTGGGTGGCTTAAAAACAGAAATTTATTTTCTCATGGTTCAGGAGTTCAAGGTGCTAGCCTGGCTGGCTTCTGGTGAGGGCTCTCTTCCAGGCTTGCAGACAGCCACCTTCCTGCTGTGTCCTCACATGGCCTTTTCTCTGCACTTGTGCCTCTCTGGTGCCTCTTTCTCTTTGCAAGGACACTGGTACTACCGGATTGGAGCTCCATTCTTATGTTTCATTTAACCTTAGTCACCTCCTCAGAGACCCTATCTCCAGAGTCACACCAGAGTCAAGGCTTCAGTATATGAATGTCAGAGAGTATAATTCAGTCCATAACAGGAGGCTTTGAAAACTACAGGTTCTAATTAAATTTCAGAAGACATGCAGGTACCATTTTCAAAGACCAAGTTCTTTTCTCACACTTTTCCTCCACTTCTAGAGGAAAGGACCCTGGTGTTCAGAACAGCACAGAAAGCAGCAAGTCCTGGAGGTGTGCAGGATGAGGGGATGCTTGAGTGGGAGCTGAAAGGTGAGCACCCAGGGATGCCTTCCAGCTTCCAGCCCCATGCCCCACCCTGACAGCCCTCTCTAGCTCCACATCCCCTTCCCACCTGGAGTTAGACTAGAAGAGGACAGTGCTGGAGGAGTTGCTGCACCTGTAATGTTCAATCGATACCTGTGGAAATAGTTCCTTAACCTCACTCTTCCCTTTCCTCCTTCTCCCACCAAAATGCCACTAGAATTTTTGCCTGCATGAGTTTTATCTACAAAGGACACCCAGAATTTCCACCACATGTCAAAGGTGACTATCGGCTTGCCTCACTGATAACTTCAGATGTCTGGAAATTAAGAGGGAGGAAGGTAGGATCAAGGGGTATCTTAGGAAATATGTTTTGGGTGAAGAACCAATAAAGTCAGAACAAAATAGTTGCCAAATTTGGATATTAGAATTTATGGGAGTCCTCTCCTCTCCTCCCCCTCCCTCACTTTCCCTCCTCTTCCCTCCCCTCCCCTCCCCTCCCCTTCCCTCTTCTCCTTACCTGCTGCCCCCATGGCCCAGTACACAGCTCCTCTGTGACACTTTTGATGTGCTTCATAAATGTTTCTTTCTTATCTATGGTTCCCACAGCTCTGTGAGCTTCTTTAGGACAGGAACTTGGTCTTAGATATTTTTCTATTACCTTGAATATCTCAACCACCTGCAATAGCTTAGGCCATGTAGTCAGCATACAACAAAAATTTTTACTGAATTAGAATTAAACAAATTATTAAAGAGGTAAAGCTAGTTTTCCTTTAATGATGCTGATCAAAAACTGGCAAACTCAACGCAAGGGAAACTCTTTTCTAAACTCAAACCATCACTGAATAGGTCCTAATGTAATACAGTAGTCATTAAGCACCTACCTAGTATAGGCAAGGCACTCTGCTAAGTACTATAGAGGATACAAACACAAATGAGAAAAACTTCTGTTTTCAAAGAGTTTGAAGTATAAGAGAAGAAATCAAAGAGGTACCTGGGTATTTGTGCTCCATGTAAGGCACTGGCATTGAAATCGGTATTTAAATGGAATGTTCCCAAAGCTTCTGCTTAAGCATGGTAGCCCCCACAAGGTGCCCACAGAGAATCAGGCACGTGTAAGCAAGTCAGGCCGTTCCTTCCTTTGCATCCTTTCTTCAAACGAGAGAGACTGGTGTTTCTGGGTTGAAGATTCTATCTGAAAATGAACAGAATTAGGCTTTGATATATATAGCACGTGAACACAGGATGGGCATTATTAGTTTACCATCCAGGGTCCACCTTTCCATCCATTTCTCCTTAAAGACGCCATATGGACTTTTATCTCATTATCCTCCCCTGCTCCATGTGCTGTGGGAAAGGCTGGCGCCACCTGGTGCCAGGGGTGATCAGGGTAGCATCTTTCCTTCCCTGGCCACAGCATCATAGGATCGGGGTTCCCCTCAAGATTGCTGCTTGGGAAAATGCCCTCTGTCTGTGAACTGTCCCTAATCCTTCCTAGAAAACAAGCTTTCAGACGAAGCGTGACTGCAGAAGGCAGGTCTTAACATCATCTGAATCAATCAACTCTGATATCTTTCCTACTCTGTATTTTTAGCTACGTGAGATTTTTTAAAAACCATCTTTTTTGCTTAAACAGTTTGATTTGGGTTATCTGTTACTTGTAAAGAGTTCCAACTGATAGACACACCACAAAAGAAAAAGGCCAGGAAATGTAAATCATCTTGTATAATTTCTTTGGGAATCCTGGTCTTTTGGTAAGGACAGAGGTGTCTGCGTATAGGCCTCAACCTGAGATGTCTATGCCAATGCAGAATGGAAAGGACTTGACATCTAAAGATGAACTTAGGAGTCTGGCATTTATCATTGGCCTTGGGAAGTCACTTGTTCATTTTGAGCCTCAGGCTCATCACCTGCCAAACAGGAGAGATGGTGTGTCCCTGGGGTTCCTGTGAGACACCAATGAATACAACCACGAATGTGGTCGGCTTGTTCAGTGTATAAAGTGGATATTAACAACATTTCGGCCTGAGCCAATATACACTTCAGGGGAATCATGGATGATAAAACCAACCATTTATATGGAATCACTGGTCTACTTGGCAGAGGATCAACAACTCTGCAAAACTTCCAGCACAAGCTCGAGCTGTGGCCGGTGGTATAAGCTTACTTCTCACTCCTTCAACACAGGGCTCGGGTGCTGGCCCAACCAAAAATCATCTTCAGAAGGGGACTCAACACTCCCCTGCCCCAATGATTGCCCCTCTAAGTATTTTTTTAATCGCAAATAAATTTGTTTTAAAAACAATAGTTCAAGATTACAACCACATTATTCAATCCGGCATCTAAGGAGGGTGAGAAGCAATGAAAAATTAAAATTCTTCTTTTTCGGAGGTATGTTCCCATTTGGTAAACGTCTTCAGGAACAGCAAGCGTAGCATGCACAGAGAAGAATTTAAAAGATGTGAGATGCATCAACTGTGTGTTTTCTACATACTTGGCATCTGACTTCTCCTGTCCTCAACGCCTGGTCTTACTTTGTCACTGATGCCAAATGTTTAGCTCAGAAAGGTAAGATTCAAGAAGATGTTAAGAGCTGCTCCGTTCCCCTAACAGAGGAACATTTATTTTTGCCTCAAAGGAGCTTACAACATATTCAGAAAGGGGAGAGTGTATTCCCTGGTGTCCCTAGTAAGATCACATAAAACTAAATCACAAAGACATTAAAGTAATAAATCTTTCTTTGTGTGGAACCTAAACTAATCACAGGAGTAAGATCCCAAGGGGAGGCAGGGTGGGATGCAGGGGAGGAGAGAAGGAAGAAAGAGGAGGTTTGATGAAGGGCGTTAATTTTTCCCCTTAAAAACAAGGAAGAAAATTTATAAACCACTGTTCCCTCCACCAGTCATTCATTGCCAGCCATTAGAGCCTATTCTAAGGTGTGTCCCTTGGGTGAAACTGCCTCAAACTACACATTGCATGACTAAGATAATAGACCTGCAGAAGTAAAGGATAAAACTGAAATGAGATCTCACAAATATTGGCAGCAATCTTTCCCAAAAGTGGACATAAAATGGGAATAGAGAATTTTAATGATTTCCTATATAGCTTACATATACATTTGCTTTCAGGTATTATGATAGAGAAAGGGAAAAACCCTTCCTGTAATAAAAACCTAACCACTCCATATTCTCTCTCCCAAAAGAATACAGAAAATAAATAAAATGAGATATTTTAAAATTCAATTACCTAGTGCCAAATATTAATCTGAGGTGAATACCAAAACAACATTAAAATATAACATAACACTTTAAAAGAAAACTATCAGTCCTAGAATGAATGAAAACCTCTTTCCTAGGACACTTAAAACATCTTTCAGCAGATCTAAACAGCCATCACATGGCCAAGAGCCAAGCTTCCCACAGCATCCCAAGACAGGGAACACGGCTACTCTACATCAAATTAAATTTAATTCATCTATTACAATCACTAATATTGAATGTTTCACATTTCATTCCCCATATTCCTAGGAAATATAACTTCTGGATAGCACTCTTCCAAATTTTTCCCCTACCCAGAATGTATTCACCTGCTGTTTATTGCTGTAAACACATGTTAATGTTAAACAAAATAAAATATAAATACAAAGGCAATTTATTGTTTCTACCACGATATTCTAAAGCAAAGAATAACCCCATAATTATTCACCGTCAAGCTCTAACCCTCAATGTGATTCTATTTGTAGATGGGGCCTATAAGAAGGTAATTAAGGGTAGGACCCTAATGCAACAGAGCTGACGCCTTGTGAGAAAGGAAGAGACACCAGAGCCCTCTCTCTCTCTCAATCTGTGCCATGTGATGATGCAGTGAGAAGGTAGCCATCTACAAGCCAGGAAGAGAGTCCTCACCATAAACTAAATTGGCTAGCAGCTAGGTGTTAGACTTTCCAATCTCCAGAACTATGAGAGGCAAATTTCTGTTGTTCAATCCAAAATAAAACTTACTCACTTTCTTTGTGTCAAGAAAAAGAGCTTGTTCAGAATTTTTTAAAAGAAATAAAAGAGAAAATAAACAACTGAAGCCTGAGAACTTGGTATTCAAGATTAAAAGATGTTAGTCCTTGTTTAAAAATAGTGAGATTTCCCGGCTTAGTGCTTTCAAGTCAAATCACTAGACATTGGCACTTTGGGGATATTAATATTCACCACATGTCAAGAAATTTGATGTATAGTGTCCCTTGACTGCTCTTAAGGGAACAGTGTTTTTTTCTATATATATATATTCATTCACATGTAAGCTTGCTGTATATTTAAGGCCACGACAAATTATGCTCAGTGTTTTGATACATGAACCACGTTCATCTGAGGTTTCTAGGAATTAAATTTAAATCAAATATTGCATAGAAAGTGGCAGCATTCCACTTTAAGCTCCTTTATCATCAAACTTTATTTTTACAAAGTCAAGTGCCAATATAGACCACGTTTTATAAATTTCAAAGGATTTTGATTCGAGGGAGCTTTCAGGTAAACAGCTTTATCTCCCTTAGTTTCATTGTAGGATTCTATTCAGGGGATATTCATGTTGGTCAATTAACTATTGTTTCATTAGATTCCACTTAATGTACAATGTACAATTGGCAGTGCTCTAAAGATAAGGAACTATACCTGTCAGTTAGCATTTGGGGTTAGCATTTTCACACTCTAGACAATGGACTGCTTTGGAAGATGACTTGAATGGTTACTCCAGAATTTCCACTTGGTGAAACACAATGAAAACAGTGGGGTGGCGGAGGATGGGCAGAGGCAGAAGCTCAAGGAATTCCCAGAGCAATAATGGACCAATACCCAAGGAGTCCTTCTACATAGGTGGGTGTTCGGGTGAGCACCGGCAGGGAGAGGGAGGCTAAGGGAAGTCCTGTCTCCGTGGCAGAGCATGGCTGTGCAAGACTAAACAGACTGTGTCTTGCTCTCTGTGTCACACAGTGGGCTCATCCCATGTCCTGTGAGTACTTGGCTATGGTCAACAGGAGAGGACGCTGGCCCTGCTGAGTGCCAGCCCCTGCCACCAGAGTGCTGTGCTGCTTCTCAATGGGACGGTGGAGTGGGCAGTGCTGGGGATCTTCTCAGTCCTTCGTATTCTGGTTGATGGAATCACAGAGTCAGTGCTCTCCAGGTTGTTTGTGATCCACTGGCTTAATTCTACTTTTAAAACAAGATGGGGAGACTGAGGGTCAGTGAAGGGAAATGACTTGCCTGGCATTGCAAGGGTGTTCATCCCATTGGCAGGACCAGTGCAGATGCCCAAATCCCTGACTTCCCATTCTCACAAAGTCATCATCATTGCCATCATCATTGCATCTGGCCTGTATGAAGCACTCTATGTGTCAGGCATGGCGTTGAGTAATTCTGCTTGAAATATCTCACTAACCTTTCAAAATTAATCAGCACATTAAGGATGAATTAATTATCACCATTTTATATGCAAGAATGAGGATTAGCAATATTAAGGTCTCACAGCTACTAAGTTCTAGGGACAATAATTAAACAAAAATAGTTCATGCCACTACCCCAACCCTGAATCACTCTTTAATTTCTACAAAGCAGTCAGAGGATTGTTCCTTTCTCACCTTAAATGGGACAGCCGAGGGATTCAGGAGTTCATGTCTTATCGACATTCTCAAGTTCAAAGGAAGAGGTGATGTGAGTTTATGCTTTTTAAATGTTTTGTATGTGTCTTTATTTTTATTTTTATTGTATATGTTTAACGTCTGTAGCATAATATTTTGACACATATACACATAGAGAATGATTACCATCGTCAAACACGTTAACATATCTGTCACCTCACTTAGAGATCTTGTATGCGTGTGTGTGGTAAGAGCACCTAAAATCTAATCTCTTAGCAAACTTTCAGTATACAAAACAATGTAATTAGCTATATTGCACCTGCTGGACCTTAGAGCTCTAAGCTTATATAGTCTACATACCTGAAACTTTGCACCTTTGATCTACATCTCTCCATTTTCTTCCGTTACCCCTAGAACCAATGTTCTGCTCTGTTTCTATGTAGTCAACACTTTTTTAAATTCCACATATAAGTAAGATCATGCAAAAAATTTTTATTTCTGTGTCTGCTTATTTTACTTAGCATAGCATCCTCCAGGTTTAACCATGCTGGCAAGACCAGTGCAGGTACCCAAATGGCAAGATTTCCTTCTTTTTTAAGGATGACGTGTATACACACACACACACACACACACACACACACCCCACAGTTTCTTTATGTATTCATTCACTGATGAACATTGGGGTGGTTTCCCCGTCTTAGCCATGGTGAATAGTATGTCAGTAAACATGGTAGCACAGATCTCTTGATGAGGTGCTGGTTCCATTTCCTTCGGGTTTACACCCAGCAGAGGGATTTCTGGGTCACGTGGTAGATCTGTTTTTAATTATTTTGAGGAAACTGAACAGTGTTTTTCATAACGGCAGTCCTAATTTACATTCCCGCCAGGGTTCCCTTCTGTCCACATCCTCGCCAACCCTTGTTCCCTCTTGGCTTTTTTGGTCACAGCCATCCTAGCTGTGAGATGTGAGGTGGCAGCTCATTGCAGGTGTGAGGTGGCAGCTCATTGCAGTTTTGATTTGTGTTTTCCTGATGGTTGGAGATGTTGAGGCTCTTTTGTCTACCTGTTGGCCATTTGTATGTCTTCTTCTAAAAAACAAGGACTTATTGTAGCCTTCTGCTCATTTTCTAATGGGATTGTTTGGTTTTTGTTCTGGGTTTTTTCTGTTGTTGTTGACGTTTTTTTGCTATTGAGTTGTGCAAGCTCCTTATACGTTTTCAATAGTGACTCCTAATCAGATGTATGGTTTGCAAATATGTTGTCTCATCCCATAGGCTGTCTCTTTCCCTTGCTGAGTGCTTCCTCTGCTGTGCAAAAGCTTTTTAATTCGATATAGTCACACTTGGCTATTTTTGCTATTTTTGCCTGAGCTTTTGGTGTGATATCAAAGAAACCATTCCCGAGGCCAATATCGAGGAGCTTTCTTCTTATGTTTTCTTCCATGAATTTACAGTTTCAAGTCTTATGTTTAGGTCTTATTTACTTTGAGCTGATTTTTGTGTATGGTGTGGGAAAAGGGTCTAGTGTCATTCCTTTGCACGTATATATCCAGTTTTCCCAACAACATTTATTGACGAAGCCATCCTTTCTCCACTAACATGTGCAAATCAATCAGTGTGGCATACCACATAACAGCATGAAAGTTAAAAATCGCATGGTCATCTCAACTGATGCAGAAAAAGCATTTGACACAGTTCAACATCCCTTCACAATAAAAACTCTCAACAAAATAAGTACAGAAGAAAACTTTCTCAACATACTAAATGCTATTTATGAAAATTCCATAGCTTATATTATAATCAGCAAAGGAAAACAGAGCTTTTTCTCTATGATCTGGTACAAGGCAAAAATGCCCAATCTCCCTACTTCTATTCAACATAATACTAGAAGTAATGGCAAGAGCAATTGAACAAGAAAAACATCATCAGAGACATACAAACCAGATAGGAGGAGGGAATGTTATCCCTGTTTGCAGATAACATGCAGGAAAAAAAAACTGTTAGAACTAATCAATAAATTCAATAAAATAGCAGAATATAAGATCAACATACAAAAAATCAGTGGCATGCCACTTCACCAATAACAATCTACCCAAAAAAGGTTTATGATTCCATTTACAATAGCAACAAAAAGAATAAAATACTTAAGAATAAAGTTAACCAAGGAAATAAAAGTCTGTATGGAGAAAACCGTAAAACATTGATTAAAGAAATTTTAAAAAATGAATAAATGAAAAGCTATCCTGTATTCCTGGACTTAGTATAAATGTTTAATATTGTTGAAACATTTACATTACCCAAAGCAATCTGCAGATTGATGCAATTCCTACCAAAATTCCAATGGCATTGTTCACAGAAATAGAAACAATTCTTAAATGTTTATGGACCACAAAGGACCCCAAATAGCCAAAACAATCTTGAGGAAAAAAACAAAGGTGATGTGATTTTAAAGCTTTCTCAGTATGCTTGCCTGAAAACAGATTTTATCTGCCCACTCAACTCAAACTGGAAAAGAACATCTCAGCCTCCTCCTCCCAAATGAGCAAGTGAAGGTTCCCAGTGGAATCAGCTGTTCCCTCATGAGTCCCTTACTTAATGAAGCCTTTGGCAGATTGGTTGTGTCTTTAACTTCCGTCCTTATAAAGAAAGTGAGAGCGCTGCACAGAAACAGAGCTTGAAGAATTGGGCAGGAAGGATGTTTGTAAGGGCGATGGTCAATTCTGCAGCTTCGGAACGCCTGCCAACCCTCACCCACCCCGTGCTCTTGAACTGCGCATAAACCACCCACATAAGCAGGAGAGCTGTGAGCAGATCCAGTTTTCCACGCCTGGGAACTCCAGAGGCCTCGGTAGATCACATCAAGGCTGCTGGCGGGAGGGCTGAAGTTTATCACAAGAAGCTCAAAAACATCTCCAAGAAACACTCTTTGATGCAGCAGTCCATCACGGAAGGGACGGAGTGTTTCTCCCTTCGTGTTTCCCAGCCTTGTCAGAAGAGGATGGCACCCATCGTCAACCTTCCAGGAGTCCTGCTCAGGACCTGTGGCCCCCCTTCAGGGCGCTGCTGTGCAAGACCTGGCCTCTTTTCCCACAGCCCAGCCTGCCTAGAAATGTAGAGATAGCCCCTCCATTGGCACTTGCACACACAGACACACGCACAGACACACGCCACACATACACACACGCAACACACACGACACAGACACACTACACAGAGATACACACATACCACACATACACCACACACAGATAAACACACACCATACACACATACATCACACACAGAAACATACACACCACACAGAAAACACACACACAACAGAGACACACAAACACACTCCATGTAGACACACACAGAGAGACACACACCACACGCACACACCACACATAACAGACACAAACACACATACACCACACAGAGACAGACACACACAGATGCTACACACACAGATGCCACACATACAGACACATAGCACATACAGACACACCATACACACACAGACATACACCACACACACAGACACATACCACACACACAGATACCAGACAGACACACACACAGGGACACACATACCACACACACGTCACACATACACCATACACACAGAGAGAAACACACCACATATATACCACACCCACACCACACACAGAGACATACACATATCACAGACACACACACACCACACACACACTACACATACACACCACATGCACAGACACACACCACACACACACACATATACCACACACACAGATACCACAGACACATGCATACACAAATACCACACAGTCACACACACAGACACACATACCACACACACATGCCACACATATACCATATACATAGAAACACACCACACATATACTATACACACACACACACCACACACGCACACCACACACACAGACACATACCACACACACACACCACACACACAAACCACACCATACACATGCATACACATACACACAGACATACACCACACACATGCCATACACCACACACAGAGACACATCACACACAGACACACCCCACACACTGACACAGACACACACACAAACACATCCACACACAGACACACACACCTCAGACATAGACATACACACAAACACATACCACATGCAGTCACACACAGATACACACACTGTCTGAACTTCTTTAAGAATCTATAAATCATGCTAGCTTCAGAGGGGAAATCTGCTACTTCACTTTACCTCACATGAATTTTAAGTGATCACAAAATCCAAACAAAGTATATGCGTGAATAATAGGAAAGAAAAGGAAACAAAGGCCTCTCCTCCATCCCATGGCCGTTGTCACTTCTCACAGACCACAACACTTTGGGGTGCGCTTTCACTGACCATCAAGAAATGGTTTTCAGGAAACATGAATTCTACCTATTTCCTGAGGGAAAAATATCTCAGCACTCCTTCACTAAACAACATAAACACAAATAGAGCCATTCCATTAATTCTTGACTTTTTACAGGACTTTTCAAAACCAGATGTATCTCTAAGCACAGTGACCACTCACTCACCTTTTCATTTTCATTGTTTAAAAAAAAAGAACAAAAATACAGAAAATGAAACCCTTTGTGTCCTCTGCCCACTGCATTCCTGTTAATCAACGTTGCTCAATCTGGTGGGGCAGATCGTTCAAAGATCTCTTTAGAACACGCAATTCCTCACGCAACAGTCTAGGGACTTTGTAGAAGTCAATCACATTTGATGTAGGGACTCCTCAGTCCTCACCACCCAGCGCTCGCTCCAGTGGCCCGGTGGGTGCAGAAACCAGAGTCATGGCCATAGCGTGGATGAGTGGCGGGATTCTGAAACGTGCGTTCACCCCACCTCCACCTCTCCCGGGAGAACACTTCACAGCTGCATTCATCACCACCATGGAGTCTAACCCACAAGGAGATGCCAGTGTCCCTAAGCATTTAACTGACTTGAAGAACTTACCAAACAGCGCTGTTTGTGTTGAGCGAAATCTAACCGAAAACAGATTTACTTAAAATTCTCAGCGAGACTTCTAGCATTTGGGGTGGGGTGGGGCATTCAGACAAAGTAGCTTCTAAAATCATATGACAGGGCCTCCATCACTTCACAAATTAATGGGATGTTGAAAGTGTGTAACGTTGGAGACCTATACTAAGTTATGTATTTAGATAGCAGCCATTTGCCTAATTACACCCAGATGACTACTTCCCGGTCTCTTGAGCTGAATAATCATCATTACCAGTCTCGTCTCACCGCCTGCGATATGCAGTAATTAAAAACGCAATGGATTTGTCACTCAGACCAAATACCCGACTGGGTTTCTCCAAGAGCGTCTGAGCCTCAAAGGAGACAGAAAGAAACAGCGAGGTCTGCACTCTGACCTTCTCTGCCAAGGACACTCCTCCAGCGTTCTAATGTGATACCAGCCTGACCTTCCCAATCTTTTCTTTAGCCTGAATATATGATTAAATCAAAAATTAATGACCTTGATTTCTTGATGAGAAACTGACTTCATGATTGCTGGTTTCAGGCTTAGGAAACTGTGTGAACTCAGGACTACGCGGTCCGGCAGCTGAGAACCACTCCTCTGAAAGAGTAAACCCAGGCTCACCTTCCGAGAAAGCTGGTCACCAAAACACAGCGCTACTGTGGCAGTCTTTTGACTGCTCTGCATACACTTTCAAAACGTCCTCCTTTAATATTCAAAGCAGCCCTGCTCGCTGTCCTTTCGCATTGATCCGGTATGTTCCAGGCACAGTTCTGCCTGCTACTTTCCAGGAATCCACCAGTGACCTTCAGAATCCCCCATAAGAAATCGCATTTCATTTATGACACCTTTTCATGGGTGAATACATTTGAGAATAAGAAATTATTTAAACAAGATTGCAATTCTGACAGCTGAACTGAGAGAAGGAAATCCAAAATACCCATCTCCCTTTGGCATTACCTCACCTCCCCCAGTCACTCCCTTGTTTTCTGTAGCATCAGCAGGATAGAGGAGGAAAGGGGAGGCTGACCATGTTTCTGAAAAATAGAGGCTGAAAGTTTAATGCAAACTTCACAGAAACACATTAGAGGCCCATGGGTGGATGGGGCAGGGAAGCATGGTGACCTGCTGATTCCATCCAGAGGCCTCCACCTTCTCCTGCCTCACAAACATCAAAACCACCAAAACATCAAACCACCTTCTTTCCCCAAAAACATCAAACCACCTCCGACCACCCTGAATTTCAGTGACCTGGGAATTCCACTGAAGTCCACACACAGAGCACAGACGGAAGGACTTTGATTTCTCAGTGCAAATTTCCTTTCACTTAAAAAAAAGTTGTGTAATATCCCCCACTCTCCAACACTGATATTTGCAATTTCACAGGATTTACCCAATGCAAGGAACATTTTTTTTTAATTGTCTACTTCTTGCCTGGAACAATCTTATGATTCTAGAATTGAATCTTCGAGTAGCGTTTCAGGTACTATCCTGTGGAGGGGGAGCAGGAGGGGGTCCAGCTGAAACAGCGCTTGGGAAGGAGGTCACCCTCCTCTCCTGCTTGTTGACTGCCCCCTGATAGGGCACTTTTGAGCAATGTCTTATCTCATGGTCTCTACAAAATAAAAAAGGAAAATATAGCTTCTTCTCTTTAACCAAGAGAGCCCAATCCCAATTCCCCAATCCTTTCAAAAAACATTCAAACAACCTTTGCAGGTGCTCATGGTTGAATGCAGAAAGCCTGAAACATTGCGCTGGACGGAAAGTCTGGGAGAAGCCCTTTCACACCTCAGCACTGGGCCTGGGAAACCCTTACCGTAAATGGATGGCTTAGAGTCTGCCCAATAGCCAGAATTGAAAACTTTATTTAGGTGCACAGTGGTCTCAGAAGCACTTCTGTATAATTAGGAGTGATTGTACTCACTGGTCAGATTTGACCAATAGATTTTAATTCTCCAAAACTCAGCCCATACATTTCCCAAGGCACAATCATAAATATCATAAACTATTTTGTTCAAATCATAGCAATTTTCAAGATAATGAGATGAACAAAATGCAAAATTTCAAGCCTACTTTCAAAAAAAAAAATTTAGGTCTAACGATTCTTCCGCTCATTCCCTGCTCCAGAAGCAAAAGAGTGTACAATTGTAGAAAAATTAATACATAAGCTGCAACACCCACCGTTTCTGTGATTGTTTCTCCAGGCCCTCCACAGCTATCATGCAAACTAGTTTAATTTTTAAAAATTGTTGGAGTGCTTTATGCTTGAGGTCTTGTAAGAGATTTAAGATAAAACAAACACACACATAGTCTGTAAATACCAGCTTTAAAAACAACCATGTGGGCAGAAGTACATAAGACCACAGGAGATTTTAAAAAGGCAGTGGGTGGGAAAGGGAGCTTCAAAAAGAGCTGCAGGAAACAGACAATGGTTGAAATGGCCTAGTTTCCAGACCACTCCAGGATCCTCGTCCCGGCTCCTGACTTGAATTGAGCTGGTGGACTCCCTCCGCTTCTCCATATCTGTGATCCAGCTTCCTGCTCACCCGCCCACAGCCCTCAAGTAGCCCGGCTACAATTTCCCTTTGGCCTCTCTCCCACTGCACTCCAGACAAATCCATTTGTATTCGCACCAGCAAATGTACCCTTGCCAACTGAACCATTGATAAAACTATGTTACGACAACCTCCCTTCAAATGAGAATGAGCAACTCCTAAGTGACCTCATGGCCATGCACTGTACAGCCCCAATTTCATTCTCCGATTTAGCAGTGACTGAATATTCTTTTTCGACAGGCTGAGCAAGCCAAGATGAATATACCGTGCTGCACCCACAGAGGGAATACAGTCCAGTCAGGGGTGGGCTGGAAACCAGAGCTCCTGTGGTAACCCAGCCTCACCAATAGTCGTTGTTTTCAGGTTTTTAAAAAATTAGCCATTCTCAGTACCAGTCAGGACATAGGCATGGGCAAAGACTTCATGACTAAAACACCAAAAGCAATGGCAACAAAAGCCAAAATTGAGCAATTGGGGTCTAATTAAACCAAAGAGCTTCTGCACAGCAAAGGAAACTATCATCAGAATGAACAGGCAGCCTACAGAATGAGAGAACATTTTTGTAATCTATCCATCTGACAAAGGGTTAATATCCAGAATCTACAAAGAACTTAAACAAATTTACAAGAAGAAAAAAAAAAACCCTATCAAAAACTGGGCGAATGATATGAATAGACATTTCTCAAAAGAAGACAGTTATGTGGCCAATAAACATAGGAAAAAAAGCTCATCATCACTGGTCATTAGAGAAATGCAAATCAAAACCACAATGAGATACCGTCTCACAGCAGTTAGAACGGTGATCATTAAAAAGTCAGGAAACAACAGATGCTAGAGAGGATGTGGAGAAATAGGAATGCTTCTACGCTGTTGGTGGGAGTGTCAATTAGTTCAACCATTGTGGAAGACAGTGTGGCGATTCCTCAAGGATCTAGAACTAGAAATACCATTTGATCCAATAATCCCATTACTGGGCATATACCCAAAGGATTATAAATCATTCTACTATAAAGACACATGCACACGTATGTTTATTGCAGCACTATTCAGAAATGCAAAGACTTGGAACCAACCCAAATGCTCATCATTGATAGACTGGTTAAAGAAAATGTGGCACATATACACCACGGAATACTACGTAGCCATAAAAAGGGATGAGTTCATGTCCTTTGCAAGGACATGAATGAAGCTGGAAACCATCATTCTCAGCAAACTGACACAAGAACAGAAAACCAAACACTGCATGTTCTCACTTATAAGTGGGAGCTGAACAATGAGAACACATGGTCATAGGGAGTGGAATATCCCACACCGGAGCCTGTTGCGGGGTGGGGGCTAGGGGAGGGATAGCATTAGGAGATATACCCAATGTAGATGACAGGTTGATGGGTGCAGCAAACCACCATGGCAAGTGTATGCCTGTGTAACAAACCTGCATGTTCTGCACATGTATCTCGGAACTTAAAGTATAATAATAATTTTTTAAATTAGCCATTTTAGTGAGTTTCTTCCTGCATGTGCCTCTGAAGTCCTCCTCTTCTTTCTCTCATAAGGACATCAGTCACCAGATTTAGGATTCATCCTAAATTCAGGATGAGTCATCTTAAGATCTTCAGTTACATCTGCAAAGACTCTAATTCCAAGTAGTTCCTCTCTGAAGTCCCAGGTGGATGTGAACCTTTGGAGGACACAAGTCAACCCACTGAGTAGGACGTGGAAGGTGAGGTTCCCTTTTTTCCACATGGATATCCAGTTCCAGTTTGGTTTTCCCAAAATAACTTACTTCCTTTCCCCCACGATGTTCAAATATGCCTTACTCTTACCACATTTTGGTCTGTTGGTTCCACCAATCACTGAAAGAGAGACGTTGAAATCCTGGAATTGTCTTTGTGGACTTTGTCTATTTCTCCACCAGTTATGTTATTTTCTTCACGTATTTTGAAGCTCTGCTATCAGGTGCACGTACATCTAGAATTATTGTCAGTTTTTCACTGTTCTTTATTTGGATAATTTCAAATGCCCTGCATCCAATGGCACTATTCTTTTCTTCATATCCACTGTTGTAAATAGTGCTGCAATAAACACACGTGTACATGTGTCTTTCTAGTGCACGTGTCATACCCAAGCTGTTGTAAGCCAGTCAAGTACATTTTTTATTTCCCACATTGTATTTCTCAGCTTTAGAATTTTTGTTTTATTCTTTTTAATAGTTTGGAATTTTTTGTTAAAATCCCCAGCCATTGGCCATTTTGTTTCTCTTTTGCTTCCAGTCTCTGAAATCTCAGCTGCTTTAAGTCCTTGTCTGCTCATTCTGACGTTCCCACCACATCCAGATAGGTCTCCACGGACCACTTCCCCTCCTGGTTATGGCGTACATCTCCCTGCTGCTTCTCGCCTCTAGCGATTGTTTTAATTGTGTGTTTAACGTTATAGACACCATCCTGCTGAAATGCTGGACTCTGTGGTTTCCTGTAAGGTCTGCTGAGTTTTGGTTGGTGGGCAGTGAGTTTATTGGCGGGACTGGCCTACCTTCCCAGGCTTATGTGTAAGTTTAGCTGGAGAAGCCCCCAAATAGCCCTGCCTGGCAGCTGAGCGAGACCTGTGCATGGCGCGTGCCGCTGTGTCTCTGTTGAATGCAGGTGGGCAGTGCAGTCTCCCCATCCTTCCATGTGGACTCCTCTGGACACTCCGTTCTGCTCAGAGTGTTCCTTGTTCTCCGTGATGCTCAAGGGGACCTCTTTGCAGATTTCTTCAGGTCTTGTCAAACACCTACTGCAAACCTTGTGACCTCCTCACACACCACAACTTCTAGCCTCTGTCCCCAACTCCACGAGGCCACCGTGCTATGCATGGGCTCCACTCGCCCATGCCACAGCCCAGAGAGAGCCCCTCAGTGATCCCACAGCACACCCCACGCACCCCCCAGGAATCCCACCCTTGGCTGCGGTCCTCAACATCTGAAAACAGGTGTTTTGGGGTTTCTAGTCTGTTGGGGTTTCTAGCTGTTGATGTGCAGAGGGATATTTCCGCACCACGACTCCGTTGTGTCCTCATAAATGGCTTTTAATTAGTATTCTTACTTTCTGGAAACTAAAGCTTGGTAACTTACTGTGTTTTCCTTTGTTTTCTTTTTTTCAGGCTTTCAGGAAGCTCAGAAGTGAAGCAGATGATGAACTATAACAAGATCTGCCCTTGTGACTTGCTTATTTGATTGCCTTTATCACCTTAATTTTAATTTTATTATAAAGTGTGTAGACAAGGCAGCCGAAGAAAACGTGAAACCACAGGAGCCTAATCAATAGATCCAATTCCTTCCGTTTGACTCCACTGTCATCATTCTACTTCACACCCCTGTCCCGTCCTACCTGGTCTCACAGTGACTGTCGAATCCCCCTCAGCCCGCATTCTGAACAAATGCACCTACTTGGGTTCCTCACAAATCCTTGCAAACACGAAACAACTAAAACAGCACCACCCTGTGCTCATGTTTCTACCAAGATAAACACTGCCTGTGAGCTCTCTGTGCCTTACTCGTGGGGTGCCCTCTGCAGCACCAGCATGACGCCCGACCCACAGTCAGCAGACAACAAATGTCTTCAAGGCTCTGTCTGGCCAGGGCAGTCTGTAGATGAAAACCCTGGCTCAGCGAGGAAATCGCAGTCTCACCAGAACGGGGTTTTCCAGGTGCCTGCCCGTGTCAGCATGGACGTTCGCCTCTGCACAAGGATAGGGAAGGAGAAACCTGTGCTCCTGTCCCTCCTCCTGACACTCAGCCAGTGGCTTGCAGAAGGGCACTGCCCACAGTGTGAGGTGCCGTTTATCTGGCAGCAGTGTAGTGAAGGGGGTCATGCAAACCTCCCTGCTTGCTGGGACTCTGGGCTGGAAATCTCAACCCTGGATCCCTGGGATCCGGCTCAGGAGGAATTTGTTAGCGTTGTGAACTATTGGACTTGCCCTTCCTCTCTACTTAGGCCATTTTTCTTTTCCAACGGCGTCTTTACTTTAGATTTGGTAGGGGTTAAGATACTGGCAGCTTTTTGTTCTCTGAGTTGTAAAATAGTGGGAGAGCTATTCTTCTGAGCCAGGTGATCTGCTGGTTGATAATGATGATATAAGCAAGAAATAGCAGACATGTTTTAGTGTCTACACTGAAGGACATTCCAAAGCCCTCATCCCAAGCTCAGACACAGGGCTCCATGCAGCTGTGATCTTGTCCGTAACTGTATTAGTCAGGGTTCGCCAGAAAAACAGAAGCAATAGGAGATGACAGAGGACAATTTTAAGAAATTTGCTCATGTGATCGTGGGGTGGGAGAATCCAAAATCAATGGTGCAGGTCAGCAGCTGGAAACTCGGGCAGGAACCAGTGGTGCAGTGTTGAGGTGGAACGTCTTCCTCTATGGAAACCGCCGTCTTTATTAGGAAGGCCTATGGCTGGCTGAGTGAGGCCCCCCAGTTACAGAGCGTAATCTCCTTTCCTTCAAGTTAACTGATTGCAGCTACTGAGTGCCTCTGCAGAATGCCTTCACAGCAACACCTAGATTCATGCTTGATTAAATAGAGGAAAAGAATTGCTTATGGAAGTTGTCCATATAAACAAGTTTTAAAGGGATTGGTTTTAAGTTTTATGGCAAAAAACGCAGAAGGAATTAACATTCAGGAAATATTTACCCTTGGTCAGGTGCAGCGCTCATGCCTGTAATCCCAGCACATTGGTTTGGTAGGCTGAAGTAGAAGGGCTGCTTGAGGCTAGGAGTTGAAGACCAGTGTGGGCAACATAGGGGAACCCTGTCTCTACAGAAAAAAAATTTAAAGTAGCTGGGCATGGTGGTATATGCCTGCAGTCCCAGCTACCGGGGAGGCTAAGGTGGGAGGATCACCTGAGCACAGGAGGTCAAGGCTGCAGTGAGCCATAATCTCACCACTGCACTCCAGCCTGGGCAATGGAGCAAGACCCTGTTTCAAAGAAAAAGAAAGAACAAAAGGAAGGAAGGAAAGAAGGGAGGGAGGGAGGGAGGGAAGGAAAGAAGCAATTGAAAGAAGCAAAAGATGTGCCCTTGGTTTACCCTTGCCAGCCATCAAAGAAATGCAAATTAAAACAAGATTCCACTGTTCACTTTTCAAATGGATGAGACGTTGTTCTTTGTCTGATACTTTTAGACCCCTTATTGTCCCCAAAGCCATGTTCATGGACCGTGATCCCTCTTTTTTCCATAACAACACTTCACCCTAAATTTCTTAGATGTCTTGATTTTCTGTCAAATTGAGATAGGATAGGAAAGAGACTGGGTCCTGCAGACACGTGACAGAGCAACCCAGGTCCCGACGGGCCTCACACATTCAGGCACGTTCCCTCCCCTGCTTGCACCCCTTCAAAAGCGCACTGGGTCATGGAGGAGGAAGGTAGGGCTCCTAGGTCTGCTGGCCAGGCTGAATTCCTGACCATACAAGGAAGAACCTGTCTGTCTCTTTGAGTGATGCCTTCTGAGGTCGCTGACCCAGGACTGTGGCGATCCCTATAGGGACCTGAGCAGGTCCAGCTGCCTGAAGACCAGAGGGAATGCAGCCTGACTCTCATGCCTTTGTCATGGTAATATTAAAATCATCGCCCAAGGAGGGGCTCCTCTGCCATTTTCTGGTCACGTAACACATGTTAGGGCAGGAAGTCCCACTGTGCAAGCAAAGAAAGACCAAGACCTCACCTGAGCATGCCCAGATGTCACTCCGTTCCTGTCTCACCTTCCTGCAGATGGCAGGCAGGGAGCTGGTATCCAGATTCCTTTCCCGAGGCTGCTCCGAGTGCCCAGCCCCAGCCTGTGAGTCTGGCCTGAGAAGAATCCCTGGCCGGCCTGGTGTCACCTTCACTCACACGAGAGCCTGGATGCAGTCACAACATAAGCTCGTTTCTGAGCTTCTGTAAAAAGTCAGGGAGGGAGGGGTTTTCAGTCACTGGGAGGGACAAGAAACCAGATAACCAAAAAGGTGCAGTGAAGTCCTGGAGCTGCCGCACGCCCAGCAAACATCAGCAGGCCCTGCGGGTGCCAGGACAGAGGCCAGAGTGCAGGACGTCAAGACGGAGGCTCCTTCCCTCCCCGAATTATGTTTCAAGTTGATACAGTGTAAGTGCTCACCTGGAAAGAACACAGAAAACGTTAAATTATATGTGACCTGCAGACATCAAAGCCACGGTGAAATGCAGGACCCTCACGGGGCCCTGGGCTGCCCCCGCCTGTGGCCTGGCCGTGCCGCCACCTCCCTGGGCTGCGATCAGATATGCATGTGAGCATCTCAACAGGGTCATCCTGCCCTCAGCACATGCAAAGCTAGTTCACTGCACTCCTCTGGCGTACGGCGGGGCTATGGTACCCCTTAAAATTGTCCTCGGTAAAATAAAGAATTGAAGGAAAAAATCGGCAAAAAGTTTTTTTTTCTTGCAAATAAAAAAAATGACCGACATAGCAAGAGAAAAGAGTGGGAGAACAGACTCAAACTAGCTTTAAAAATACCTCATCTCCCAGAAGTCAGGAAGAACATGATTGGCATATATGACTATGCAAACATCAAACAAATTAAACTAATGCATGCTTTTTAAATGCTATAAACAAATTAGAAATCCATTTTAAAATATTTACAAGTATTTACAACATAGAAAACATATCAAGGCCTAATTTCCTTACTATACAAAGACTACTCATAAATTGATGAGGAAAAAAAACTTAAATCACCTTACACAAGAAAAAGGAAAATTTAAAAACACAAACATTAAATATGCACACATTTAACATATAATTATAAAGGAAATTTGAATAAAAAGAAAACATAGGTTTTTACCTGCCAGATAAAAAACGAGATAAAGAGCTTGGTGATTTTCAGTAAGGCCGGGAATAAACAAACATCCTTCACTTGAGTGGAATTGGCCACAGCCCCCAGAGGGTATTTGCACAGTAGCTGTGATTTAAAATGCAAGCCCCCCTTATGCTAGTGATTCCACTTCCAGAAACATACCTAATACTTGATCAAGGCTGCAGGTATATGTTATACAGTGTTCCCTGCAGCATTCCCTGAAACTGGAAAAACAGTCGGAAGGAAACTAAGTGTTCACATATGGATGTCTGTTAAAATTATTCTAGAATGTCCTCCCAAACAGCACGCCGTCTTTTAAAAGAATGAGGTACAGATATATTTGCTGACATGGAAAACGGTCTAAGTAATATTCCGTGAAGGCAGGGAGCAAAATGCAGAAATAGAATAGCATTTGAGCAAACGCTTCTGGAAGGATGCCCACCAAAAAATGTCCAGAGTGGTGAGTTCGTAGGGACAAGGCAGGGATTCAGAAAGAAATGTCACTTTTCACTGTGTGCCATTCAGTTAACATTGGAAACGTTGTCCATAAGCATACATATATTACTTTTATAGTAAGAAACTAACTTAAAATGTTTAAAAATTAAACAATAAAACAGATATTGAAAGGATATCAACATACTGACCTATTTTGACAACTCTGAATTTCAAGAAATGTCTTGGTTTGAAAAGTCGTTAAGGGTGAAAGAGACCATCAAATATGATATTTTTAGTAGAATGCCTTGTTAAATGGGATACCTACTACTATTAGTTAGGATATAAAGATAATGTTAATATAATATTCCTGGTCAGGCACAGTGGTTCACGCCTGTAACTCCAGCACTTTGGGAACCTGAGGCAGGTGGATCACTTGAGGCCAGGAGTTTGAGACCAGCCTGGCCAACATGGTGAAACCTCATCTCTACCAAAAATACAAAAAAAAAAAAAAATAGCCAGGTATGGTGGTGCACACGTGTAATCCCAGCTACTCATAGGGCTGAGGCACGAGAATCACTTGAACCCAGGAGGTGTAGGTTGCAGTGAGCAGAGATTGAGACTGTGCCACTGCACTCCAGCATAGGTGACAGAGTAAAACTCCATCTCAAATACAAGCCCCCTTTAACATTCTGCATGACAATATTTATGAATATTTGTAACACTTTGATTCACAACTTCACGATTGAAGGCACTACTGAAGATACTTCACTACTGAAGGAAGATACCTGTCATAGTTACTGACAATTTATTTTACCACCTTACCTTAAATTTTACATTATTATTCCCTCTTAAAAATGATAGAGTCATCAGAGTTCTTTCGTTTTGCCAGATACGAGTGAACCTTTTATCCAAAGGGAGGTTTAAAGATGATGTCTATTTTTCTTCTCTGCAAAGCATATTGACTATTTGGGAGGTTGCCTTGTAGATTTCTCTGAGGTGGACCTAGTTCCTTACCACTGGAGCTCACAGCCTGTTCCTAAGATAGCCAGTCCGTGGCATTGCACGTCTTAATAAATAAGATTTCAAATGGTGACTGTGATTCTTCATAGGAATATAAGAAGAGCAATCTCTCTCCAGTCCTTTTTTTCTGGCATTTCCTGCTTGTAGTCACAGTTCAATTAAACTGCCAAACCACTGCTTCCAGACTTAGCTCATTAGTTATTTCTTCCCTTGGCCTGGAACTTCTTTATTTCTTCTCCTCCAACTCCCCAAAAGAGTTAAGTAAAGAAAAAATAAGAACATCTCCACCAATGACCTGATTCACTTCTTATAAGAAATCAATGATAAAGTATTTTAGGCAATTAAAAATATAAAGCGTTAGTTTAGATGTGCCCATCAGCAATGACTGATTTGCAACATTTTATTGAAAGATTGAAGAGCCTGGAGAATACACACCGCATGGAGCTCATTAAAATGCTCACCATCTTCTCCTGAGGGAGAAGCAAATTCTCTGGAGAGGGGATTCCAAAATGATCCACTTACCACCTCACTCCTGCTCCCCGGGTGAGAGCCACTCAAGAAGCGGCAGAACATTAGCATGACATCCGCTTTAAAGGTAGAAAATATCTCATAAAATAATTTTAATTATACACTCAAGGAGGATTTGGGGAGGCTTTTGTTTCCTCCAGTGATTTGAAAAAATTAAAATATGTTTTTCAATTTGGCAGCAGTAACCTGGAAGTTCTCATCATGTAAACAAGGTGTAGACACTTTCGTAGTTGATGTTGTGTTTGCTTGGGGAGATACAAATGAGAAACAAAGACCTGATAATGAGCTCCCTGCCCAAACGGATAGGCTCAGTGAAGCTCAGCACCCATGCACTCAGAGAGCAGTGTGGGTGTCCTCATGGTGTCCACTGATCTGAAACCCAAAGCAGATGGGGTGGGGATGAAATAGACTCTTCATAATTCCTCACAGCATGAGAAAAAATGTTTGTCATGATAGGAAAATTACATGAAATTGACAGGTTTTAGTACTAATAAAAGCCATAAGCACTTGTGTTATAACTCGGCCAAGAACGGCTGTGTCTAGGCAAGCTCATGTCTTCGTGGCAGCCCTCCGACTGTCTCCGTCACCTTGAGTTCACACTTCCCCTCATTCCTTCAGTTCGGATCATGGTCTGTGGAGACCGCTTTCTTCGTTGCCAAAATCCTTCTAAAACAATGGTGAAAGGACTCTGTGCATGCCTTTCTGCCAGCAGCCTCTCAGGGCTTCACCTCTCCAGCAAGCCTTGACTATTTCTCATCCACTAATCCCTCCATTCCCTTCCAGCACTGCCTTTCCCCATCCATAGTTCGGAACCCGCAGGTCTACAGAAGACTTCAGCAGAAGTCAAGGATGTAACTGGGTGTAAATGACGCAGCCTCCGAACCAGCCTGCCAGGATGGGTCAGGGCCACGCCTGGGACAGAGACAGCCTCTCCCCACACATACACCTCACTGCTCCTGGGCCTGGGCCAGAAGAAGTGATGTTTCTCGGGGGGTGGCCTGCAGTATACCACAGCCTGAGATGCTCCCAAACAAAAGTGTTTTAGAACAAATAATTGTGGGAAGCACCGCATATCATGTCCACCATATTTATATACAAAGTTTCTGAGAAGTCCTGAGGGAAAAAAAGAAAAGAAACCTATCTCTCACTCCACTGTTCCTAAAGCTATTTGACCTTAGAAGTCTTTTGTAGATAGCACCTGTTAACATTCCCTCAGAACTGTCTCAGTACATACCTTTTAGGAATAATATTTTGTACGATTCCATCGCAATGAAGCAATTCACTGCTTGCCGCAGTGAGCCAGTGGGAGAATAGAGAGTCCTCGAGGAGAAAGTAGATTGTGAACATCTCAGCAACTCTCCTGCCCTCCACAGAGACAAAACATCACCAAGTTAAGTCTCATCAAAACCCAGCCACCACCGGCTCACACTCCTCAGTCTGCAATGGAATCCACAGTGACAACAGACACCAATTTTAGATTACAAAGGCAGCAAAGCAGTGAGGTTTTGCCTTAACAAACAATCACTGACACCCTGATGAACCAGGGTGCTGGAACCATGGCAAGCTACAGTGCACTGGGTCAGCAGGTGGCCCTCCTGATAACTGCTGGTCGGTCTTGGCCATTTGGGATGTTTTGATTAGAGAACTCAAAGAAAAGCACTCTAGGCATTTGCATGTGAGTGGGAAAGAGCGCCCCACAGAGGCAGCAGGCAGAAGGATGTGGCCCCAGGATTTTCCTGGGGAAAGAGGCAGCAACAACTGTATAATATGGAAAGACGACATCAAGCCCAAAACAATAGGGAATTTCTCTAGATACGTATTCTGCATTTGGCCCTGTTTAAAGGGCTCTGCACTCATTTACCCATGTATGACTCACAATGATCCCATATGGTAGGTAAGATTACCTCCACTTTACAGATGAGGAAACTGAGGCAGCAGGAGGTGGGATATCTTGCCCTTGGCTACACAATGAGGAAGTGGTGAAGTGAGGCTGAAGCCAGGCCACTGACTCCAGAATCTGTGCCCTTTGCCCTCACCAGGCTGCATTCTGTGGCTTACATTTTCTTAGTGAAAAATCACAGACGGCAGACAGATGGCAAGAAGTTGGCATCATGGAAAAGACGGCCCCGTAGATGCAACGGAGCCACATTCCTCCTCCCCTCCCTCTCTACGGCGACGAGTGCTCGCTGCCACCCGGCCTAGTCTGGACATGAGGATGCCTCAGAGAGGTTGGAAAAGTCTGAGGCTGCCAAATCTGAGGCCATGAGTGTCATGCATGAGAAGTCCCGTAGTTGAGGAGTGTGCCTGGGATGCCCCAGAGCTGGGCCTTCCAGAGACCTTTGCGTGGAGGCGTCCTGGGAAGGTCCAGCTGCTCTTAACTGGAGCAGGCCTCAGAACCACCTGGGGCCTTGGTAAAACCAGGTATGGGGGCCCTGCCGGAGTTTCTGACTCAGGAGGTCGGGACTGAGGCCTGAGAACGTGCATTCCCTACAAGTTCCCATGATGCCGATGCTGCTGTCTGGGACCCGGCTTTGGGTTCTGTGGGTCGGGAGCATCTCTGGTGACTCGGCAGCCACGCCCCATCTTCCCATTTGTTTGCCTTCCTCACTCTGGCCCCCACCCCACTCCATCCTCTCCTTCCATTTGATTGGCAATCACTATCCTTTATGGACTCAGGCCAGATGCCATTTCCTGCAAAGCCTTTTCTGACACCAGAAATGTGGGTGTCTTGTGGAAGGGACCTTCTATGCCGCCTGCTCTTCCCACAGAGCGCAGTCACATTCACAGGCTGTACCTGCCCTCTTGGCCAGAGGCCACACATTCTGGGAAGGCAAGACCACACTGAGCTGTGCACGGCCATCTCCCCTGACCTTGGCAGCGTCTGCCATGTGTGATGGGTTCCATAAATATTTGCTGAATCAATGAGCAGATTGAGCCATCTTGAGGTCATCCCTTCAGAAGAGGCTGTCTGGGGATTCTTTCTGGAGTTTCTTACCTGTGTGAGTCTGCGGAGTTTCCAGCCTTGCTGCCACTGCTCCTTCCAAGGGCCGACAATCCCGCCTCCCTCCCCACGTTGCCCATTCAGAACTCACGACTCAGCCACACCCCACGCAGCGCAGGTAGGGTGACTGTGGAATTCACTGCCTGAGCTGGGGAGTGTGAGTATGAAAGGAGCACTATTATTCATTGAGGGGTGAAAGGCGTCCATCTGAACTGTGTTACCCCAGGAGAACTGGGACACAGGATCAGCCCAAGTGCAGAACATCCCTGCAGGGCTGCCCTCTCGGCTAACAAGCCCTCTGCTGATGGCTTCTTCGGGACAGGTGTCCATCCTTGGTCAAGTCCGCAGTGGTCAGAGCCAGCAGGTGTAAAGCATCCCAGCCCACAACAAGGCGAGGGTGTGGCACAGACGCAGAGGACACTTCACAGGTGTCAGCACAAAGGGCAGGCCTCCAGCACAAGCTACACCTGTGAAATACTTGCTGCGCTTGCTCATGGAGTAGGGGGACCGCACGGGCTCCAACCAATTACACCCCCTGACGCGTGGAGAGAGGAGGACCACATCTGGGAAGGCAACATTCCTGGGGACTCCTCCAGAAGGTGCCGCTGCTCTGAAAGTGACAGTTTCAGGGTGCCATCTGCAAATGAGCATTGGAGTAGCCTAGGGCTCACCTCACAGGAAAGGGCCAACCACAGCTGGAGGGGCTGAGGGCCTGTGGGAGCAGAGCGCTGGCTGGCGAGGGGCAGCTGCACAGAGGAAGAAAATGGGCCTCTCCTGGTTGGCATGTTGCCTACCAGCTCCAGACCCAGAAATAGGGCAGAGAGTTTCTTGGTCTGTTGAGCTCCTCTTCTGCAGCACTGAGCGGCCTCTACCCCCAAATCCTAGCACTTAGGATGGGGCCATTCAGCTGGGCATTAAAAAGCAGCCTGCACACCAAATCAACTTTTATTACCTTGTTTGTCTAGAAAAATCTGTTCTAAATTCCAAACAACAGACTTAAACATGAGCTGTGGGACACAACCCATTTGTAAGTTGGAGCTGTCGGGAGAAGAGAGCACCGATCTGACCCCAGTAAAGAAAACAATCTGGCATGATCTGTGCCGACAGCAATGGGAATCACTAGTGCTATAAATAAAACAGGAACAAGAATTATTACATGAAAGGCTTTAGAGGAAGAAATGTTCCTTTTTGAAAAACGGCATCCATCTGTGCAATGGTAAGAGGTGCTTAGTGATCATTCAATTAGAAGCAAAAATAAAGACTAAAGAGGTAAGGCCAGCATTCCCAGGGAAAGCTAATTATAAAGACTTTAAGCTGATGAACTTTAGATCAAAGCTTGGAGTCCTCTGATAAGATCGTGTACTCATTAATAGAACACAGTGTCATCAGCTTATTTTTAGCCCAGGAACCGGAATATTCTCAGCATCACGTGATCACATTGTGACACAGGTGCCCCGAAATTAGGGCAGGTTTTGTTTTTCTCTTTTTGGGAGCAAAGTGCTAGATTTGTTTGAAAATACAAACTCCTCCTATAAACAGTGATTCCTCTTGTTTCCAGATCTGAGGCTGTATTTTTTTTTTTTTTTTTTTGACACAGAGTTTTGCTCTTGTTGCCCAGGCTGGAGTGCAATGGCGTGATCTTAGCTCACCACCACCTCTGCCTCCCTGGTTCCCAAGTAGCTGGGATTAAAAGCATGTGCCACCACACCCGGCTAATTTTGTATTTTTAGTAGAGATGGGGTTTCTCCATGTTGGTCAGGCTGGCCTCAAACTCCCAACCTCAGGTGATCCACCCACCTGACCTCCCAAAGTGCTGGGATTACAGGCATGAGCCACTGCCCCCAAAAGAGACTTTACTTTTATTATATATACAGAGAGCCATGTAGGTTTAAACAGGGTCCTTTTACGTTTATTTATTCATTTCTTTTTAATTTTTGTGAAGACAGCATCTCACTATATTGACCAGGCTGGTCTTAAACTCCTGGCCTCAAGTAATCCTCATGCCTTGACCTCCCAAAGCGCTGGGATTACAGGTGTGAGCCACCACACCCAGCCAAACAGGGCGATTCTAAGTTTAAGAATACATAAAATTCCTGCACATATCTATTTACACATAAACTTTAAGAACACAAACTTCACCACATTGTATGTTTAAAAAGCACTGATGAGTTTTCTCGAACTGTTGTGGTAAGTGACCACGCCCTTGGTGACCCGTTTAAGGTTATAGATTTATGATGTTACAGTGCTGGAGGTCAGAAGCTCAGGTGAGTCCTACTGGCTAAGACAGAGGTGTTGTCAGCGTTGGCTCTTTCAGGGCCCCATGGCAGTGTGGGTCCCTAACTCGGCAGCTTCTGGAGGCAGCCCACTGCTTGGCTCACAGCCCCTCCCTCCAACTTCAAAGCAGCCGTGGGCCCCTCACATTCTAAGCTTGGTTTTCCCGGCTCGAAGGTGTCATGTGATGACAGTGGGCCTCCTGGACCATCCAGAATGACCCCTCGCCCCAGCATCGTGACCATCATCATACCAGCACAGTGCCTTTGCCATGTGGGTGAACAAATCTAGAGGCTCCAAAGATCCAGGTGTGGACATCTTGGGGGGCCATTATCCTGCCCACCCCAACCACTATATGATTTCTGCTTTGTCCTCCTCCCCTGCCTGAAAGGTTGGTGCAAACATAATTGCAGGTTTTACTATTACCTTTAGAAAAGTGGCAAAAACAGGCTGGGCACAGTGGCTCACGCTTCTAATCCCAGCACTTTGGAAGACCAAGGTGGGTGGATCGCTTGAGGCCAGGAGTTTGAGACCAGCCTGGCCAACATGGTGAAACCCTGTCTCCACCAAAAACACAAAAATTAGCTGGGTGTGGTTGTGAGTGCCTGTAATCCCGGCCACTCAGGAGGCTGGGGCAGGAGAATCGCTTGAATCTGGGAGGTGGAGGTTGCAGTGAGCCAAGATCGCACCACTGCACTCCAACACGGGCAACAAGAGTGAAACTCCATCTCAAAAAACAAACAAACAAACAACAACACTAAACGCAAAAACTGTATTACTTTGGCACCAACCTAATAGCATGTGTTTTCTTTAATTTCAAAGAGTTGGTCAACTTGTCTATGATCTTGGATACTGTGGAAGAAAAAACATCTAATTCCACTATTGCTGTATTTTTTACATTAAAGATTAAGAGTAGTTTTATGCAGGAAATCTTAGCATTGATGGGACCCAGGAAGGAATCCAGTGGTCCCTTATTAGAGAATTTGAAAGCCTGTGTTCGTGGGTTTCTACGCAGTGGCCTACTCTGGCCTGGTCCTGCCAGCACCCGACACACACGCACACTCACCCTCGCTAAAATCTCAATCTTTCATGCTTCCTTTCCTTCTGTCTCTGCCAGTGCCCAATCTGATGGTTTCTAGAAGGCAGTGCTGAGTCCCACGCAGTCTGGCGGCATTTATTTCTCCATATGATTCCAGCTGATTCCATCCACCGTGATTTTAACAACCCTTCATGGAATGGTGGCACTGAATCCTGATGTTTAACCCAATGCTCTCCCCAGATCTTCACAGAGAAATTGCAAGTGTCTACTAGCCATGTATACACCCTGAACTCCTACCATGCCTAACTTAATAGGTCCAAATAGGACTTCTCTGCTAGAAAATCTGCCCTAAGTTTTGGATTCTCCATCTTGGCTAAGAATGTCATCACACACTCAACGTATCAAATGCAAAAGCCCTGATGTCAACATGGATCCTTCTCTCTCTGTGCCCAACTCTACCCATTCTAAGAAATGTCTTTCACATCCTGCCTTTCTTTTCCTTGAAACACCATAAGACATAAACATGGTGGACACAAAGTAATAAGCACTCTTTGCCTTCCTAGACAATGTTTCAACACATCATCTGTCCAAGGTGCAAGGGTGGAATTCCCTTACGGTTGTTATAATGCAATTACCTGTCATGCTTATGGAGTTCTACAGAATGAACGTTTCCAAGACATAACAATGGCAACATGCTATCAAAATGCCATTGCTACTGCTGTGGTGTTTTCCTGTTGACAGGAATCATTATGACAGCATGTTTTTACATGGTTCTAAATGGGATCTTTGGGAAAAAAATCAGTAGTAAATGCAGTAACAGCACAACTACAGTGTCATGAGTGGTGTTGCCACAAAATTTCTGCCATCAAAACAACTGATGGCTTGATTTATTTGTAAAACGATCTGTAATACATCTGGAACAGCTCAGTAAACTAATTCTCTGCTTATACAAACCAGCGTGCATTTTCATACCTATCCGACAATTGAATGCCATTAAGCATTGAACATTTTGGTCACTCACTAAATCATTCCTGCTTTAGATGCTCTCTGTACAGGATCTGACACATATCTCCTCCTTTAAGGCTACAATCCCATTAAAATTTCCATGGCTGTTCCTAGCTCCAGGCTTCACTTGGCAACTCCTTTCAACCCAAGTTGAAATCAACTTGGATTTGCTACAAATAGGCTTTTATAACCTGATGTAAATTAGCCACAGTTGTCTCTTCAACATTGAAAAAAAAAGAGTCTCATTAATTAAGATAGATTTTGGCATTTTCTGTGGATAGCTCACATAAACTGACAGTCACTCTTTCATCACGCTTCTAGTTATCTTATTACGTTCCTTCATTTTAGCATGCTGAATAATCTGAGACACTGCTAATTTCATCCTGAGGTCTTGTAATAGTTTGTTCTTATCGCATTTATTTCATTTTAAATTTGTTTTTATTTTTGCTTCTGATTCATACTCAGCTGTGTCTATTTCTTATATTTCAGGTCATGTTCCATCTCAGATTCATGTTTATATTGCTCGAGAATATCTGTGTGTAAGTTTTTACATATAGCATGTGTAGGTGGAAAACTGGCATGTGTTAAAAATGTTTTTATTTTGCCCTAACACTTTGTTGGATATTGGCATAGCATAGAATTCTAGGTTTGTCTTAGTTCATTTTGGATGCTATAACAAAATCCCATAAGCCGAGTGGCTTATAAACAACATAAAGTTTTTTCTCACAGTTCTAGGGACTGGAAGTCCAAGATCAAGGCACTGGTGAGGGCTATGTCCTGCTTCATAGAAGGCCATTTCCTACAGGGTCCTCACGGTGGGAGGGGTGAGGGAGCTCTCTGGGGCCTCTTCAATCCATTCAGGAGGGCTCCACCCTTCTGGCCCAGTCACCTCAGAGGCCCCACCCCTAAATGCCATCACCTTAGAGATTAGGATTTCAACATAGGAATTTCAGGGAGGCACAAACATCCAGACCGTTGCAAGGTTGAAGTTTATTTTTCTCAAAACTTGAATTACAAAGTCCCTGGTTCAGGGACTTCATGCTCACTGCTGTCTCTGCCGAGAACGTCCTGGCATCTGCAGATTGACCTCCTTCCAGCCTCCTTCCTTCCTGCGAATCTTCATTCAGAGCTGGCTTCTGAGCGAGGCCTTGCCTGGACACCCTCCCCGCATTGCTGCCTCCCTCCCTGCTCTGTGTTTCATTTCTCCTTTACGTGCTTTATTTTTCTCTCTTAAGCCTTTAACACCATCTCACATTCACTATATTTCACCCGTCCATCTTGTTTGTTGCTGGTCCTCTCACAGTAGAATCTAAGCTTTGTGAAGGCAGGAACCTTCATCCAGAACAGCGTGTGGCTCCTAGAACACTCTGAGGACATACCTGCTGATTGGTGAAGTCAGCCAGGAAGCCATTGCCCATGCAGCATCGTCTCACAGACGGGGCGTCTGGTGTTTCTGTCTGCCTTGTCCCTTCTTATATAACCTGGTACTCGTTTACGTTTTATCTGCTCTGTAAGTTTTGGGGATTATCTCTCCATCTTTGCTCTTCTTAAATTACATGTTGCATTTCCGAGAATGGCTCCGTCTTTGTAAATTATTCTGCTTGGCCATTAACTTGTTTATCAAAACTTAAATCATTTGCAGCTCAAGGACATGATTTGTCTGTGATTTCTTTGATCTACTCTTCACTCTTTTTTTTTTTTTTTTTTTTTTTGAGACAGAGTCTTGCTGTGTCACCCAGGCTGGAGTGCAGTGGTGCCATCTCGGCTCACTGCAAACTCTGCCTCACGGATTTAAGCAACTTTCTTGCCTCAGCCTCCCGAGTAGCTGGGACTACAGGTGCGCGCCATCATACCTGGCTAATTTTTGTATTTTTAGTAGAGATGGGGTTTCACCATGTTGGCCAGGCTGGTCTCAACTTCTGACCTTGTGATCCACCTGCCTCTGCCTCCCAAAGTGCTGGGATTACAGGTGTGAGCCACCGCACCCAGCCAACTTCACTCTTATTTCTGAAAGTCTTGAATCTGCTTTTCATATCTTTACCATATCTGTTAATTCCCTTTTATTTTATGAGCTGAAATTTTCTCAACATTGTTTTCCAGCTCACGGTTGCTTCGTCCATCGCATCCATTCTGTGACTGCGTGCATCCAGAAATGTTTAATTTTAGCATATTTAATAAGAACGTTTTTTTTGTTCTCAGCTCCTCTTTCAAAGCAACTTATTCATGTTTTATGAAGGAATTATCCTCTTGATGCTCGCTAAATACTAATTAGAACATTTTAAATTCCTTTCTGTTCTGCTCTCAACGGCTAGTTGCTTCATGGTGTTGATTGTTCTCTTTCATGCTCTTCATTTTTGAAAATATCTGGTGACTCTTGCTTTTCCTAGAGTTTTGAATGCGGAACGGCTTGCTAGGGTCTGTGCTTTGGTGGTGGTGTGGATCTGCACCCCCATGGATCTCCATGCACCTGGACCTCATGAATCCCGGAAGCCACACGGAAGGTGGATCAGAGGAACCTGCAGAAGAGCAATGGCCCTCACTGGCCATCCTAAGATACAGTTCACTCTGGTGTATTTCTGTTTCTGCCCTAGAAAAAGCTGCTTTTCTTTCAAAAAACAATGCTCCTCTCTTCCTTTTCTTCTGCAGGGAACTGGGGCTACTAAACGTTGCCTTCTGTTCTCGGGGCCCTTTCTAGGTGTGGGGTTTGCTTTCTTTAGAGAACGGTTCTCAGCCTTTAGCTAAAGGTTTTAAGAAAAGACCTTAAGGAGTAACTGCACTAAGTACTTCGAAACTAATTATTTCTAGTATTTGCATATTTAATTCACGAAGTGAAACTTCTCTGAGGCCCTCCTGGGAAGCTCTGGGCTTGCAATTCCCTTTGCCCTCCCTTCCCCTCGCCTCTCATCCCCGTGCCTTCTCTCCTGCAGGAATTCCTCACAATGGATGCCTTGCCTATGAAGATCTTCTGTCTTACTTCCTAGTGCATTGTTATGGCTTTATTCCTTCTTAGGAGGACTTTTTCCTGTTATTCAAATTGGATATTGACAAGAGAAGGGGAGGGCAGCCGAGTTCCTCTATTACTTAACATTAATTGACAGAACAAACGGGCCTGAAAAATAAATTTATAATCTTCATATCCCAGCCATCGAAGGCTCAGTAAGGAGTTCTGAAACATCACAGTTTTCCTTAAACTTTCGAAACTTTCTTTCTGGATATATTTTTCTGAACTTCAGAGCCATGGACAGGATTCAAGACTCTAAAGACATCATTCTCTGCACACAGGAGCAGCAGACGCTCTGTGGTTAAAGATTCATGAGGAATTACTCAGCCAGGCCGCACAATTACAATTAATAACATCATCTGACTTCTAGGTGAACACTTAGTATTTTGTTGTTTAAAAAAGAAAAATAACACAGAATTTGTTTTGACTTTATTTCCAAATAACAATATGTACCAAGAAGAAACCATAACTTTTTCAGCAGTGATGTAAAAAGTGCACACACGCCTCCCACGCCTAGAGCTATTCAGGCTGTAACATCAGCAAGCAGGCCTGGGCCTGAACGTCAGCCGGGCAGAATGGTGTCATTGCCAAGCAATTTAGACCCATGCACTTCTTGAGAAACCAAGCCATAAGTTCTATTTCTCTATTTTATGATTTTATATTTCTATTTCCCATTCTATTAACAATGCTGTTAACTATTCAGATACTAAACTTGCGAGTCAAACATACGTAGAAGAGATCCTCCAAAAAGCTGCCACTTCTTTCCCCCGCCATTTCAAACCTTTACTCCACCTACCAAATTGCTGATTATTGGCTTCATTTCATCCTGAACACATTAAACTAAAAAAGCAAAGAGTTCAAAGAGACCCAAAGAAGCAAGTGTGCGCAAACGTGTGCACGCATGTGTGTCTGCGGCAGTTGCTCAGCAGCCGTCGTCAATGGGTACTACAAAAACATTGGAAATAATGAAATGATAATGATTCTGTTGATTTTTTTTTAAATCCCTTTTTTGTTCTGGTAGCTCAGAAGACTTCCATTTCAATTCAAACCTCCAGAAGAGTTAGAATTCTATCAGCTCTAAGTGGGATGCTTGGAAATTTTACCCAAATCAGCATGAGAGAAGCTAATGCCTGTGGACCTCAAATTCTGCCTTCTTCTCCTGACATAAAGAAACACACATCAAAATGATCACATCATCCACTCCCATAGCGTGCAGGTAAGTTAGCAAAAGTGGACTCACCTTTTTCTCCTTCCGAGGGAGTTTAGTATTTTCCTTTTTAACTTTTCTGAGTATGATCAATGGCTAATTACATTTTTAGGCTAATACTTTATAGTTGAATTGTGCTGTCCTAAGGAATGTTTTCTATTTTAAATTTCCTGTGTAAAAGGGGTATAGATCTAATTTTTGGAAATGTCTCCCTTTATATTTTGGTTAAACAAGTAACACAATATTAATTTGGATAGAAAATAATAATTCAAAATATACAGAGGAGAAGTAAGAAAAAAAAACATTAAAAGAATTCAAAACCCAGCCCTTGCCCCTGTCCCTCTTTTCCTCTTCTGGGTCCCAGTGTCTGTCCTTTCCATCTGTATGTCCGTGCATACCCACTGTGTAGCTCCCACTAGTAAATGAGAACACGCAGGTTTGATTTTCTGATTCTGCATTAATCCTATTGACTACTATGTTCACTATTTGGGTGATGGGTTCAAGAAAAGCCCAAACCGCAGCATTTCCCAATATATCCATGCAACGAACTGGCACATGTACCCCCTGAATCTAAAATTAAAAATAAAAGTAAAATCCTACGTTCTAGAGATGATCACTGTTAGTGTTGTGTGTACAACCCTCAGGACTGTGTGTGTGTGTATGTGCACACACACAAAATAGTACGTGCACCTGCACACGATGTGCTCAGGGCCGCACTCACAGCGCTGCGTTCAGCGCCTACGAAAGCCCTGAGGGTGGGAAGGACGCACAGTGAGGAAGCTGTTCTCAGGCAGGTTTCCACCAGTCAGGACCTGGGGTGTTTCACCAGCTCCACCATCCTGGCTGGACTCTCTCCTTTCTGACATTGCCACTCCCTATACTTCTATGGAAAAGCTGGGCCCCTCCTTCCTAGAATCTCCTTCCTCACTGGTTCCAGGCAAGAGTTTGCCAAAGAGGCGCTAGAGTGAGCTGGAGAGAGGCCTTCACTCCCCACAGGCCGCTGCAGACAGATGCATCTTCTGTTTGCAGACCAACTCTGCCTGGATGACGGCCCCCAGGACTCCGTGGGTTAGGGGATCCTTTTGCTGTCTCCAGGGTGATATGTGCAGCCAGAACACCCAGGACATCAGAAGCAGGGGCTGGGAGAGACGCCATGGCGGGCAGAGGATAGAAGGGGAAGGAAGGGGGAGTAGGAAGACCTAGGGCTTGCTGAGGAATGGGGCTCTCTACCCCCAGCCACTGAGCCAGGTGCCCACGCATTGTGTCTCATTTCATCCTCTTAGCACCTGTCAGGGAGGAGGAATAATCCTGCTTGGTAAATGGAAAACCCATGAGTACATCCAGGCAGCCAGAGGCCACGAGCTAACACATGTCAGAGCTGGGACCCAAGCCCAGTGCTCTCTGACTCTAAAACCATGCATTTGGTTCTCAGGAGCCCACACTTACAGAGAAAGAAAGGTGAGCGTCTTTGTCTGGAGGTGAAGATGATGGCCGCAGAGTTTCAGGGTGACATGGAGGGGCCTGTAAAAGGGAAAAGCAATGTGTCAGAGGAATGGAAGGGGAAGAATTCAAGCCTGCAAAGGAGGAACTCATTACTGAGAGAGTGTCCAAAACAACATCTAGGCTAGCCCCAGAAGCAACGCGTAGGAGGTACCAGGTGAGGGAGCCTCTAGCACAAAGCTCTTCAACATGCAAAGGGTGGGTGGGCTCCTTCTGACAGTCTTGACCGCATGGGCTCTGAGCAAGAGTCTTAAATGTTTGATACCTAAACTCAATGTAGCAGCTAAAGGAGCTGTATTAGTGTAGGGTGTTCTAGAAGATACGGCCAAGCCTAATGCTGGGTTAAAGTTTACCTTTTCCTAAATGTATCTCCCTTGAATTTGAGTATCTATGTGTCTGAATTTTTTCTCTTCATTTTGTAGTTCTGTAATAATTTGTGTCTTTTCTCCTGTAAAATTAGCTTCTGAGTCTGTTTTCATCCTCACCAAGGTCTCAGCATTTGCTGTCTCCCAGCTAGGTAATATTTCTGGGATTCCTCTCCCAAGACCATAAAGCCACAAATGGGAAACTTCTGCTAATAAATGAATCTGTCTTTCAAAGGATGGAGCAAGTCCCAAGAGGAGCTTGATCACTAGAGCTGTGAAAGGCAACGTGATTTTTTTCAGGTGTCAATTGCTAGTATCCCAGAAGACACAAAACAGGAAACGCATGCTGTTGTGTGTTCTGTTGACCTCATGTGCCACGTGTCTGTGTCCGAGAAAGGTCTGTGTGCCCATTTGCCCGAGTGCGCCTTCCTCTGTGGGCCTCGCCATACTGACATCTGCTTTCCTATCTCTTTATTATACTTCTCTTTTTCTTTTTATCTGGTCATATTATATAACAGAAGTATAGTTTTATTAATTTTAGCTTGGTCTTTGTTCCCTATTCTTCATTTAAATTGACGATGACTACAACGCTTAATTTGCTTTTCTAAAAAGTAAGCAAAAGGAAGTCACTTTTCATTAAACAGCACTAATTGGTTTTCCCTGCAGTAGAAAAGAAGCTTTCCTGCCACTGGCACGTGGCCTGTAATGAAGACGACTAGAGTCCAGGGCACCCTTCCAAGGAGAGCCTCCTGGCAGGAGCCACGACCTTGGGCCTTCCAGCAAATGAGAGAATAGCTACCACTGCCCAGGTGATACGCAGGGCACAGCTGACTTGCATTTCTCATGAAGAGAACGCTGGTCTCTGACACTGTGAGCTAGTAAAAAAATTCAGTGTTCTGTATGCAAAAATGGTTATTACTTCTGGTGGTGTTAAAAAAAAAAAAATACATGCAGGGCCATTTAACAAGATGCCCTGAGGCCACTGGCAATGCTGAAAGATTAAAAATCAATACATTTCCTTGTGTTTATACATCTTCCAGGAATCTCATTACTAATAGATTCATAGACAAAAATTCACACAGCATCCACCTGCTGACTGACAGCTGCTGAGGTATTCGCCCTTGATTAACAATTCAAAACAAAGTTTTCAAATAAAATTTCAGAGGTGACTCTGAAACACAGTTGTTGGTACACTCTAAAGCAAGGGGGAGGGGAAATGTGACTTCATTTTAGTTTTTAACTTTACGTAAACTACGCAACCCTCACACAGTGGTAGTGTGTAAAGGGGAAGAGGGGCTTCAGTGCCTTCAGATAAGCATGGAACAGCTCTCTGGAACATCTATTTTTTATTTTAAAATGTTGATATAAAACTTTATATTTTTAAAACCTGGCTATATTATAGCCTAGGACATATCATCAGCATTAGAAGATAAAACTTAGAGTTCAAGTAAATTCTCTGTTTATTGCTGAGAACTTCAGATAGAAACACACCCACACACCTGAGATGAGGTGGCCCATGCCTAGAGGTGTGTGCATACACTGCTAACACAGCCTGAAACACACAGCACGGTCCGTAACAAAGTCCGCTAATTCCCAAAGGCATCTCAAATGCGTATTCTCTGGGATTTTTTCTTTCTTTTCTTTTGTGTGTGTGTGTGCGTGTGTGTGTGTGTGTGTGTGTGTGTGTTTACGATAACTTTTTTAAAATTTTTAGCTTGGTCTTTGTTCCCTATTCTTCATTTAAATTGACGATGGCTACAACACTTAATTTGCTTTTCTAAAAAGTAAGCAAAAGGAAGTCACTTTTCATTAAACAGCACTAATTGGTTTTCCCTGCAGTAGAAAAGAAGCTTTTCTTATATTAAGTTCTGGGATACATGTGCAGAACGTGCAGGTTTGTTACATAGGTATGCACATGCCATGGTGGTTTGCTGTGCCCATCAACCTGTCACCTACATGCCCCAGTTAAAAGATGCAGACTGGCAAATTGGAAAGAGTCAAGACCCACTAGTGTGCAGTATCCAGGAGACCCATCTCACGTGCAAAGACACACATCAGCTCAAAATAAAGGGATGGAGGAATATTTACCAAGGAAATGGAAATAAAAAAAAAAAAAGAGGGGTTGCAATCCTGGTCTCTGATAAAATAGACTTTAAACCAACAAAGATCAAAAAAGACAAAGAAGGTCATTACATAATGGTAAAGGGATCAATTCAACAAGAAGAACTAACGATCCTAAATATATATGCACCCAATACAGGCGCACCCAGATACATAAAGTAAGTTCTTAGAGACCTACAAAGAGACTTAAGACTCCCTCGCAATAATAGTGGGAGACTTTAACACCCCACTGTCAATATTAGACCAACGAGACAGAAAATTAACAAGGATATTCAGGACTTGAACTCAGCTCTGGACCAAGCAGACCTAATAGACATCTACAGAACTCTCCACCCCAAATCAACGGAATATACATTCTTCTCAGTACCACATCACACTTATTCTAAAAATTGACAACATAATTGGAAGGAAAACACTCCTCAGCAAATGCAAAATAATGGAAATCATAACAAACGGTCTCTCATTAGAACTCAGGATTAAGAAACTCACTCAAAACTGCACAACTACATGAAATGAACAACCTGCTCCTAAATGACTACTGTGTTTATTTTCAAAAATGCTAAAATGTTCTATAAACTTGTAAGAACATAAACATTCCACTCACATTCAAATTATATCAATGAAATCAGGGTAATCAAGGTAATAATGATACTGTTCTAGCAACCTTAGAAACTTTGTCAGAAACAAACCTTTCACGTGGATGGGTAGTTCCTTTCCCCAGAAGGAGCCTGAGGCAACTACCACAACACTAAATGAGAAGCCGTCCAACCAGGTCCCCACTGGAGAGCTGGTGTACACTATCCATCAACTGTCTCTAAGATCAGAGACCAAAGTTCACTTCTTTAGGTCTGCAGAACAGACACTCTCTGCCGTCATATTTTATTTATTCCTTTGGCCTGGAGGGAGATGATATCTCAGTCTATGGAGGGTAGTGGGGCCTCAGTTTTTGCACCTTTGGCTGAGGTCAGTGGATTGCATACCAGCTACCAAGATTTCTACTTTCCTGCTGATGGGAATTCAGCAATTTGGCATTCCCACCCAAGTCACCTTCAAAGAGCACGAAGTTGAGAGGTGTGATCCTGTTCCACAGCCACCAAGAATAACATAACCAAAGGCTAGTCAATGCTGGGCTCCTGCCTCAGGGTGAAAAACGTAAAGCTGACTCTTGATTGGCCACATACAGGTTTCCAGGGAAAACTCATTGGCTTCTTCCCTCTGCACAGTTCTGCCTTTCTTGGCCTAGTTCTATGCTCCGGAGACCTACCTGCCAGTCACTCAAATGGTTACTTACGTTGTGGGATTATCAAGCATTTGTTATGCTTTCCATTAAAAAATTGGTTTGGTCCCAAGATGAGACAATACACTGTGCTGACCCGTCGTTTTGTTTGTGTCCTCAGGGAATCTTATGTTTCCAATGTGGTGCACAAAGGGCCCATTAGAAGGAACATTTCTTTCCTTTGCATTTATAATGCTGATGATTAAATACTCTAAAAACATAAAAAATACTTTTTAAGCAATGCAACAACAATGAAAAGGAAAAATGATAAATTACACAAAGATAGATGGAAGTTATGTCAAGGGAGTGAAATTCTGAGTGCTTTTGTTTCCATTTCCCAAAATGTAGTTAAACTTCTTGTGAAATTAATAAAATTATAGCATTGTAAGAACTTTCACCTACCTCCTGACATGTCAATTTGTTTGCAAAAGTGTGCATGATGACCTTGAAGACTGATGGAGACGTACGAGGATAGTACTATCCCACTGAAAGGTTGATCCATTCTTCTGATGGAATGGGAACTCCTCCATACAGTCCAGCTTCCTATAAAGAACAGATAAAGAAAGAATTCATTCCCAGAAATAAAGTGGCTTTCACGTACAGAAAAACGTTCCTTGTACAGAGCACCTAAAAGTGCCAAATAAAATATATATACAAATATATAGGTATACTTATATTTCAAGTGTCTGGTTGCCTACGTAAAAAGTAGGAAATCTTTGGATGGGAGAAAGGATGATAAAGTACCAATAAAGAATTTAAGAGGGCCAATAAGACAGCATTTTATGGGGACATTACTCAATCCCTACTAGCTTAAATCATGGGCTTTAATGGGTATCAGAACAAGAGCCTCAAAAAGGGAGGTCACATCAGACTCTTGAATGAAGCTGGGCCCCTAAAAGGTGAAGCACCAACAAAGACAGATGGCAAACATGCTTGTCTGTTTTGATTTTGGCTCTGGGTGGAGGGAGAATAAAGAAATGTCTCTAATGACAAGCCCCTCTTTCTGTGAGCTTGAAGTCTCATTTCATCCAACTTTTATAGCTTAAAAAAACTTAAAAAAAGCAATAAACTGGCATAAAGTGTTTCTAGGGACCTTAAAATTTTCCATAAATAAGGTCACAAAGATCCTGAAGTCATAATCAAATATTGTAAAACATGTAAGGAAAAAAATTATTATGAGGAAAGTCAATGAATACACTGACTCTTCATATGTAGAACAAAGCCCACAGATATTAAAGTAATTATCTAAAGAACCAAAATAAAAATGTTTAATATCTTAAGTGTATGTTTTTAAATAACAAAACTATGCATTGAGAAGAAAAGCTATAAAAATTAAATTAGGAACAACTTTATCCAATACATTTGACAAATGGAGAAACTAACAAATTTGTTAAAAAATACAAATTGTCAAAACTAACTCAAGAAGAAATTTAAAGTGTCTGAATAGTCATCAACCCACTAAGGATACTTACTTAGTTCCACAAAGAAAACATCAGTTTCAGGTGGGTCTTATAGATAAATTCTACGAAACACTGAGATGTTGCAGAAGTTAAAAATTATCATAACAGCCAATTCGAAATAGCCAAAAGAAAACCACTGCCGGAGAAAGTAGATTTTTATAAATTACCCCAAATGCAGTTCATAGAGACAAAGACATAGAAAATATAAAAAGGGGTTAAGAGACACAGAGTGAGATTGTCTAATATGCATTTCATTAGGGTCCTAGAAAGAGAATAAATAAATGTGAGAGAGCCAACATTCAAAGAGAGAATGAGTGTCAATTTTCTAAAATTAATAAGAGACACAAATCTTCATATTCAGAAATCCCAAGAGTTCCAGGCACTGTAGTCAAGAGATGTTCATAATAAGCACACCACAGTGAAATGATGGTACACCGAAGGCACAGAGGAGATCTTATGGGGCCAGGGAGAGAACATGTCTGTAAAATAGTAATAATTAGACAGACAGCTGACTTCTCAAAAGCAACAGTGGAAGCCTGACAACAATAAATACATCTTCAAAATTCTGAGTTGAAATAAGGATAAACTTAGACTTTTAATAAAATGTATTAGTAATCAAGGGCTTAAGCAGATGAAACATAGGAAGAATAAAGAAATTGGAAAGCTTGATCTAGTGAATGTAATAAAGAATGCTGCATTCAAAAACTGGAAAATGTTTATGCTTTCCAAATATACATGGAATATTTATGGATGTTGGTCACATGCTTGTTCAAAAAAAAACCAGACAAATTTCAGATGATCAGTTTGACCATGTTCTCTAATCTAAATTCAAAGAAATTAGAAATCAAGAACAAATTAGAACACTTCTAAATAATCTGTGACTCCAAAAAATGTATAGTAGAAATATTTAGGGCATAATGATAATAAAAATATTATTATGCAACTTAAACATGTAGAATGCAGTAAGACATTAAGTGTAGGGATATTCATGTTTTTGAACTTACTAAAAAATATGGGCTAAAAAGAAGTTAGCTAAGCATCCAACTTAAGAAGTTAGAAAAAGACCGAAAAAACTAAACAAAGCAGAAAGAAATAATAGAAAGAGAAGACATAAATGAAAGATACCTAAGTGTGTGTATGTAACAGAGAGGATTTAACTAGACAAAAGATGATGTTTTGAACAGACAAAGTGACTCACCCCTGACAAAATTGTCAGTTAAAAAATTGAAGGCACAAATACATAAGAGTGGAAGAAAAAAGAAGCATATTAGAGATGAAAGATATCTTTTTTAAAAGTTAGATTAAATTACAAACATTATGCAAATACAGTGAAAAACAGGAAAAAGTAAACAAATTCCTAGAAAAATATAGATCACCGAAGCTGACTCAGGAAGAAATCTAAATCATCGTGTAACTATTAAAGATATTGAAATAGTCATTAAAAAGTTCTGCAAAAAGAATTAACCATTTCATGTGGGTTTTGTGAGTAAATTCTACCAAATGTTTAATAAATAATTCCACCCTTACACAGACTCTTTCAGAGGACAGAAAAGAAGAAATTGTCCCCAAATCAATTCATGATAATATATTATTGATACAGAACTAGACTAATAAGAAAAATCATTGATGTTGGTGATAACAAATTAAAATGGAAACACAGTGTAGAAAAAAGCTATGGGATACAGCCAAAGCAGAACTAAGAGGGAAATTTATAAGTAATAAACACCTACATCAAAAAAGTAGAAAAACTTTAAACAACAGGGTACCTTAAAGAACAAGAAAAGCAAGAACAACATAAATTCAAAATTAGAAGAAAAGAAAAAACAAAAATTAGACCAGAAATAAATAAAACGTAGACTAAAAAACCCACAACAGATCAACAAAAGAAAACTTTGGGGTTTTTTGTTTTGTTTTGTTTTGTTTGAAAAAAAAATGCGAAATTGGCAAGCCATTAGCTCGGCTAAGAGAGCAGACCCAAGTAAATAAAACCAGAGATAGAGAAGGAGGCATTTCAACTGATACCACAGATTTTCAAAGGAACATCAGAGACTGCTGCGACCAACTATATGCCAATATATTGGAAAACCTAGAACAAATGGACAAATTCCTAGACATATACAACCTACCAAGATTGAGCCATGAAGAAAGAGAAAACTTGAACAGATCAGTAACAAGTGACAAGTTAGAAACAGTAGTAAAAAGTCTTCCATCAAAGAAAAGCCCAGGGCCTGATGTGATTACTGCAGAATTCCACCAAATATTTAAAGAAGAACCAATTCCAATTTATTCAAATTATTCTCAGAAAAACTTAGGAGGAAAGAATGATTTCAAACTCATCTGAGACCAGCATTACCCTGATGCCAAAACCAAAGACACATCAAAAAAAGAAAAATAGAAGCTAATATCACACATGAATACAGATGCAAAAATTCTCAAAAAAATACTAGCAAACCAAATCCAACAAGACATTAAAAAGATCATTCATCATGATTAAGTGCAACTAATCTCAAGGATGCAAGAATCGTTCAACGTATGCAAACCGGTAAACAGGATACAAAACATTAATAGAATCAAGGACAAAAACCATATGATTATTTCAATAAATGCCAAAAAAAGCATTTGATAAAATTTAAATTATTTCATGACAAAAATTCTTAATAAATTTGATACAGAAGGAACATACCTCAAAACAATAAAGGCCATCTATGACAAACTCACAGCTAGATCATACTGAATGGGGAAAAACTGAAAGTCTTTCCTCTAAGATCTGGAATAAAACAAGGACAGCCACTTTCACCCCTTTTATTTAATATTCTACTGGAAGTCCAAGGCAGAGCCATTAGTCAACAGAAGGAAATAAAGGGCATCCAAATTGGAAAGGAATAAGTCAAATTATTCTTGTCTCCAGATGATATGCTCATACACACACACACACACACACACACACACACACACACACACAAAATGGAATATTATTCAGCCATGTAAAAGAATGAAATTCTGTCATTTGTAGGAACATGCATGACATGCATTGAAATGGAGAATATTATGTTAAGTGAAATAAGCCAAGCATAGAAAGACAAATACATGTTCTCACTCATATATGGGAGTATGTAAAATGGAGCAGTGTGAATTATTCTGGGGGATGTATGTATGGAAGTGCACAAGCTTACCCCATCTGTTCCAGTACATACATATGCCTCCAGCTTTTCAACTACCCCTGCAGGATGCACAGAGCCCATTTAAAAATCAATTTGCAAACCAAAGATGAGGCCCAGAGCCACACAGGGATCCACCCCGCAGTAGGCATTGCCAAGGCAGGTGGGGGACACCATGGAGCTCCAGATCCTCCTTAGACTCCTGTCAAGGTGATGAGTGGTCAGGTTGACTCCTCTTAGGGAGGATAGAGAAGGGGAGCTTTAACCAGGAGAAACCAGAGAAGACACTGAAAAACATCTCTGCAGTACTGAGACCCCACAGTTCTCAGACCGGAGAGATGAGGTCCTGCCTCCTCTCCCACTTTTCTTAATCCTCTTCAATTCATAGCAGAGAGTAGCACTAAGGCACATAATTTATCACCACCAGGATTTTCTTCCTAAAAGCCTCTCATCTTCTAATCACATCATGGCACAAACACGTGGAGGTGGAGCTCGTGGTCTGTAGCCAGGGTGCTCCCCAGCCCCAGGGAGTAATCACACTTGGTGAAAGAGACATGGAGGGTTAGGACACAGCTGATCGGGGAGACTCTGGGATCTTCTGTCTTCTTTTAGGTGTTTATTTATTTAGTTCTAAATTCACACATGATAAAACCCACTGGTTTGATATACAGTTCTAGGAGATTTGGTGACTGCATGGAAACACATAACCACCACCTCAATCAAGATACAGAACAGCTCCATCACCCTAGATGATTGCACATGCTGCCCTTCTGTGGCCAGCCCTGCCCTACTCACCTCTCCTCCATCTCTGTTGCCTTTTCCAGAAGGAAAGGTTTATCCATCAATTCTGTCGCATGAGTTAACAATGTGTTCCTGTTTATTGCTGAGTAGTATTCCATTTCGTGGATGGGCCACCGTCTGCTTATCCATTTGCCCACAGAGGAGTTTGGTTTAATAGGTTTTCAGTTTGGAATAATTATGAATAGAGCCACTATAAATATTTGAACACTTAAAAAAAGGTAGGTATAGTTTTCCTTGTTTTCTTTTTTAAAACTTGAGTGAGCAGGTAGGTGGGCTTGCTAATTTGTTGGACGTATGTTTAACTTGATAAGAAGTCATCAAACCACTATTGAAAGTGGCTGCACTGCTCTACACCGGCGCCATTAGTGCCTGAGCTTCTGTTCTTTTGCATCCTAGCTGGGACTTGGTATTACGAGATTTTTAACTTTACCCACTTGTGGTGGCATCACCTGGCAGATTGAATTGGCATTTTCCTAATGCCTGATGATGTTAATGCATCTCTTCATGTGCTATTTGCCAGTATATCCTGTTTGACGAGATATCTTTCAAGTCTTTTGCCCATTTTAAAAAACAGTCTTGGCCTGGCACAGTGGCTCACGTCTGTAATCCCAGCACTTTGGGAGGCTGAGGCAGGCAGATCCCTTGAGGGCAGGAGTTTGAGACCAGCCTGGCCAACATGGTGAAACCTCGTCTCTACTAAAAATACAAAAATTAGTCAGGTGTGGCAGTGTGTAATCTCAGCTATTTGGGAGGCTGAGGAGGGAGAATTGCTTGAACTGGGAGGCAGAGGTTGCAGTGAGCAGAGATCACGCCACTGCACTTCAGCCTGGATGACAGAGCAAGACTCTGTCTCAGGAAAAAACAAAACACCAACACACACACGTGCGCACACACACACACACACAAAAAAAAAAAAACAGTCTTTATTTTTTAAAGAAGTGTTAAATTCACAGCAAAACCAAGTGGAAGGTACAGAATTTCCCATGTATCTCCTCCTCTTATCATTAAAATTTTCATCATTTTACATTTTACACTTAGATCTATGATACAGTTTGAGTTTATTTTTGTATTTATTACATATGGTTTGCTCATTATTTTAGCACCATTTTTTAAAAGATTATCCATTCTCCATTGATCTGTTTTTGCACCTTTGTCAAAAATCAATGGACTGTATTTGTGTGGATCTGGTACTGGACTCTCCATTCTGTTCCATTGATGGATATGTCTTCTGTTGCCAGTGCCAGACTGAGTGATTGCAGTTGCTTTAGAGTAAATCTTGAAATCAGATCATGTGAGTTCTCCACGTTTCTTCTTTTTCAGTTTCTATTTTTTGGCTATTTCCCCGGCCCTCTTTTAACTAGCATTGTTCTGCTTTTATCTGCATTATAAAGTGAACATCACTGACCTGCGGAATATGCCCTAACTGACTCAGCCTGCATTCACATGGCCACGTGGTTCTCCAACCCACTGGCCAGCTACACAGCAAGAACCCCCATCCCTGGGCACATGTTCCCATCTCGGACAGGAAGCTTCCTGCCTGAAGCAGCCTCTGCTTACAGCTTCATCCTAACTAAACTCTCCCAAGCCTGCGACTTCCCCTCAAGCAGTATCTCCAAAAAGTCCTCTTTGTTACCTTCACATCGCAACTGTTCCCCCTTCTTAATGCCTCTGAAGTGCTTATTCAGGCACTGCCTGATTTCTTATCATGGATCTGAACCCTAATGACCTGAGAATCGCATGTGGGAATTGGTAAACTACAGATTCTTCACATGCTGACCCTCTCTCTGAGAGTCTCCGTGGGTGGGGCCCAAGATACTCAATGTTTCACATTGGCCAGATGATCGTGCAGCATTCAGGCTTGGAACCTCTGCTCTGACGTGAGCCCTGAGCTACTGGTATTGCTGGGTGTCTTTCTCATGGGTCTGTAAGCGTGTCTTGTCCCCACTTGTGCATGGAGACCTTATCTAGCCTTCTGTGTTCTCCTAAACTCTTTTTACGGTCTTTGATTTTTTTGAATCCATAGCTCTACAGATAGTTTTTTATTGAAAACTATGGTTGTAATTCAAAACTATACTGCATCGCTGAGTAGTTGCAATGGAGATTGTGTGACCCACAAAGCCAAAGACATTTACTATCTAGCCTTTTACAGGAAATCCAACCGCTATTTCCATTGTAGAAGGAGCAGTGAGCCTCCATCCTGGTTGGGTAGCAGAACCCCATGGAAGCTCCCGGTGCTCAGAACTATGAGTCCCAGCCCCCGGGGGAATCAGTAAACTTTGAAAGTTCTCAGGGAGGCCCCCTTGCAGCCCACCCTGCCTGTGCGAATGACGGGCATGGGGAAGTAACCGAGGCCACCCTGCCTCTGCTCCCAACTTGCCTGTGACCTTGGGTGGGTCTTCACGCCTCTCCACACTTCCAGATCTCATCACTAGAGGGGCTGTTTGAAGCAAAGCCTCTTGAAGGACCCCTTCAGTGGGAACACTCTGGCAGCCTGTATTCTTGTAGCATGTGTCATAATTAGGTTATTTAATGATGAGGTGCCTGATGCCAACGGCCTGCAAAACATGCCCTAACTGTGCCTTCATCAAATCTTCCAGAACTGTATACCAAACGAGTGACTTTTACAGGACGTGCTCACTCTGTGCTCACTGTGTGTTGGTGACAGCAGTGATTTGGTAACGCCGTGACTGCATTCCTCCCAAATGCATCCATTGAAGCCCTAACCCCCAATACCTCAGAATGTGACTACATTTAGAAATGGGGTCTTTAAGCAGGTGATGAAGTTAAAATGAGGGCATTAGGATGGGCCCACATATGGCTGGTGTCCTTATAGGAGGAGGAGAGATGAACGCAGACAGGCACAGAGGCACAGCCACGTGAGGACACAGGGAGAAGCCGGCCGTCTGCAAGCCAAGGAGAGAAGCCTCAAGAGAAAGCAGCCCTGCCGACACCTTCATTTCAGCCTTCCCAGGCTCCACACCCGTGAGAAATACATTTCTGTGGTTTAAGCCACCCAGTCTGTAGTGCTTCTTTATGAAGAAGCCCTGGGAAGCTAACACAGGGGGTTTGGCCAAAGAAAAACAGTTGGATTTACTGCAGTGTGCTGACATCGGCTCCCACAGTGAACCAGAGCAATTCCTCCTGTGTGACTGCTGAATCCAACCCTTCCGCCAGCCCAGCACCTCCCTGGGGATTGCACAATGCTTTGTCAGTTGAGCCACCAGCAAGTCCAGCCAGGTCTATTTGAAACGGTAAACAAAAACTCAGCCCCACACAATAGTGACATTTACTTCCCTCATGTTCATTCTCAGAATCTTCCACCGCAGTTGGAACATATTAGTCAGAGTCCTTTGAAAGCTGATGCAACGTGGGCCTGGAACTCTCAGAACAAGGCGTGATTGTGCTAGAACTGGATCGCAGCACCAGTGTGCCTGGTGAGCCAATACCTGCACCGTTGTCTGCCTGACTCTAGGAGAGGCCACCGCCCCCTTCCCCTTCAGCACCCAGATGGCAGGAGCTTCATTCCTGTTGCGAGTGAGCAGGCTGCCAATCATTCTCATGCCTGCCCTTGTCTGCTGAATGCCAGAGCTGTAAATGTTCACAGGCTGATCTGACCAGTGCTCACTTCTATTTAGCACCCTGTCTGGTCTGTGCTTCTGCTCATCCGGCCTGCTCTGCCCCTAGGGGTTGTAGCTGGGGCTTACTTTCAAAGCTTTAAGATCTTTAGAAATTTTTTTTTTTTAAGCAGGATCTCACTCTGTCACCCAGGCTAGAGTGCAGTGGGGCAATCATAGCTCACCCTAGCCTTGATCTCCTGGCCTCAAGCCACGCCTCCCAAAGTTCCGAGATTACAGGTGTGAGCCACTGCGCTTGGCCAGGAATGTTCTCAGAACTGGGTTACACTTGCAATCTTATTCCCCAAAATTCCTTCTGTCAAAAATAAGAGAAAAGGGGTCAGGCGCAGTGGCTCATAACTATATTCCCAGCACTTTGAGAGGTCAAGGCGGGTGGATCACCTGAGGTCAGGAGTTTAAGACCAGCCTGAGCAACAGAGTGAAACCCCATTTCTACTAAAAATACAAAAATATGCCGGACATGGTGGCAGATGGGTGTAATCCCAATTACTTGAGAGGCTGAGGCACAAGAATCACTTGAACCCAGGAGGTGGAGGTTGCAGTGAGCCAAGATTGCACTACTGAACTCCAGCCTGAGCTACAGAGCCAGACTCCATCTCAAAAAAAACAAAAACAAAATCAAAAAACAAAGAAACAAACAAAAAAGAAAGAAAAGACCCCTGTGCTATGGAGAAAAGAAAGATCCTTGCTTCATCTATAAAGCCTTTAGGGGGAGGATTTTTTTTTAACCTACACCCCCCATATTAAATACCTCATTGTCACTTATTCCAGGGGCTGGATGAGGACCACTGGTGTGAACAGCGCTAACCTTTACTTCTCCTCCTGACTGCTCCACGCTGTCTGGTCATCATCCAGGTGGACCAGCATCTGGCATCTCAATAGGAGCAGGACAAGAACACAATAAATGGAGAATTCCCCAAACAATGGTCTGGTTGTTTGGCCTTTCTCGTCATTTGAACTCCAAATAATTAAGGGATTTTTGTGTATATTTAAAACTGGCACTAGAAACAATATAATCCAAGAAAGCGACTTAACCAGATACTAATTTTGCTTTAGGAAAACGATGACAGCAAACGAGCCAGACCATGTAAAATCTGTTTTCTGTTTGAAACGGCTTTATTACAAAGAGCTGGCTGGTTCTGAGTCTTATGTCATGATGCTAATGAGACCAAAAAGGAAAGAGAAGTAAGAGTGAGCATGCCCGCCTTGTTTTAATGGGTGCATGCCCACCTTGTTTTAATGGGTACATGCCCACCTTGTTTTAATGGGTGCATGCCTGCCTTGTTTTAATGGGTGCATGCCCGCTTGTTTTAATGGGAGCATACCCACCTTGTTTTAATGGGTTCTCCAATAACTGAGTCGGACTTCATTATCAACATGGCATGACATTTTTTGAAAACTTTACTAGTAAGCAGCATAAAGCCTCTTTCTTTCCATATAAGAAGTCAGCTCCTCAGGAGAAATGTTGGGTTTTCACAGCTTCAGATGGCAACTGGAGCATCTCCGGGTACCAAGCAGGGCCAGAATCCAGTGACCCCACAACTCTATAACATGGCAGCCCCCGAGTATTCCCCGACATCCTGACAACTGAGAGACCACTGCTAGCATTTTCTTTTCTTCTTGTAAGTCACCTCTTCTCAAAGTGTGAACCTTCCATATGCCCGCATCAAAATCCCCTGGGGACGAGGGTTGGCAATGCAGATTCCCAGGCCCCTCCCACCTATGAAATCAGACAACTTAGACTCTTTACAGGAAGCAGGGACATGAGTGGGACAATCCGAAGCTACAGATAAATAACACAGAGAACACATTCATTCACTTATCATTCAATGTCTTTCACCCTTTGCCAACCATTAACGATGGAGTCAGAAAAAAAAGTATTATAAGCACTGAAAGAAACACGGGTCAGTACTTCTCAAAGGAGGTGTGGTAAATGAATAACCTGTATATTTGTAAATTCCCAAGCCTTCGTGAACTAACATGTGGTACTACTGGGCTACCAAACAGCTCATGCCACACTCAACCGACCTCACATATGCAACGATACCTTGTTTGGGATGTGTGCTTGGATGTCATAATGATGTCACACGAATGGAAACATTTCTAAATGTTTACTCTCAACTTCTATACTTACGTCCTATTGTGGAAAGACAGCCAACAGTTCAAGAATAGACAGGTGTTTACAGGTCACAGTTTGAGAAGCACTTCTATAAATGACTTAGTTGCAAAAGAGGAAACTTCCACAGCACTGAGCCAGGAGACCGGGCCGAGAGGTAGCGCGAACCGTGGCAATCAGGGAGACGGCACACTTGCGCTGATACCAGGGAGGACAGTGCTCCGACTGGCCAAAGAAACTGTACGGACAGCAAAGAAATGACCACTTACAGAATAAATCCTGCCACTCTGTGACAAGGGGACCTGTTGCCATGAGAAGCAGATTCAAAAGCAGCGCAAAAAACGAGCACACGTTAGTTAGCAGAGGTCAAGTCAGTGAGCCAACACCAGTGAGTGAAGGGTCGAAGTGTCTTCAGCGTAGCAGAGAGGCACCGTGCGTAAATGTGTAACATGCAAAAGCCAGGGTGAAAGGGCAAAAGGTCAATGACTGACAGCAGCATGTACTGCCAAAAACTCTTTGTATTCTAATGAAAGAAAAATGATAGGTAGATATTACTAAGGCAGGGAACCAAGAGATTTGCATTCTACTAATTATGCTACTAACCTCTTGAACTTCCTGGATGATTTGGGAACCTCTCTAGGCTTCAGGGTTTGTTTATTATTTTTTCCTTGTTTTGAGACAAGGTCTCATTGTATTGCCCAGGTGGGATGCAGTGACTATTCACAGGCACTATCCCACTACTACCATACCTGGTTAGGAGGTTTTATTTTCATAGAAAAGTAGGTGCAATGGTTATTTTTGTGTGTCAGCTTGACCGGGCCATAAGGTTTAAGATATTTGGTCAAATACTATTCTGGGTGTTCCTATGAGGGTGTTTTTGGAAGAGCTTAACATTTAAATCAGTGGGTGGAGTAAAGCAGATGGCCCTGCCTAACGCAGTGGACCTCATCCAAACAATGGGACCTGGAATAGAGCAAAGAGGATGACCCCACCCCTCCAAATAAGAGAACGCTCCTCCTGCCTGGCTGCCCTTGAACTGCGATGCTGGGTCTTTTTCCCTGCCTTCGGACTAGAACGACACCATTGGCTCTCCTGGTTCTCAGGTCTTTGGACTTGGACTGGAAGCATGTCATCAACTCTTTAAGATCTGCAGCTCACAAACTTCAGATCTTGGGACTTAGCCTCCATAATCACACAAGTCAATTCCTTATAACATAGAGATTAGATATAGAAATAGGAATAGACATAGATGATATAGATACATGTAGAGTGTGGATATAGATACATATGACACAGACATAGACATACATACATAGAGATAAAGACAGGTACAGGTACAGGTACAGCTATAGGTATCGCTATAGGTATAGCTATAGGTATAGGTTTAGGTATGGATATGATCTCCTATTGGTTCTGTTTCTCAGGAGAACCCTGACAAATACAGTCAGGATATAAAAGAAAGCATAGGGGAAAAAATATATTTGACCTTGAGATAGGCAAAGATTTCTTAGGACACAAAAAGCAAAAAACATTTTAAAAATGTAAATATTTAACTTTATCAAAATAAAAAACTTATACTCTCCAAAAGATGATATTAAGAAAATTAAAAGACTGGGAGAAAATATTTGCAAAATTACATATCTCCTAAAGAACTTATATATAAAAATATATAAAGATCCCTTTAATTCAAGAAAAATAAGAAAGAAGAGGAGGAGGAGGTAGAGGTGGAGGATGGGGGAAGGGGTTGGAGGAAAGGAAAAGCCATTTTTTAATGAAAAAAAGATTTGGAGATTGACTTCACCAAATAAGATGGCAAATAAATATATTAAAACATGCTTAATACATTTAGTTGCTAAGGAAATGCATATTAAACTACATGAAATAACTCTACACATTTACTAGAATGTATGAAATGTAGAAGATTGACCATGCCACGTGTTGATATAAATATGGAGGAACTGGAACTCTCACACATTGCAGGCAGATATGCAAAATGGCGCAACCAATCTGAAAAATATTTTGGCACTTTCTTAAAAGGTAAAACTACACTTAATATTTAACCCAGCAATCCCACTTCTAGGTATTTGTCCAAGAGAAAGAAAAGCCTATTTCTATTCAAAGGTCCATATGTAAATATTTATACCAGATTTATTCATAACAGCTCAAAACAGAAAACAATCCAAATATCCATTGAGTGGTGAATTCACACACATGTTGTGGTATGTCCAGTTCATAGAATCCTGCTCAGAAATGAAAAGGAAAAGACTCCAATCTCAGAACCAGGTGGCTGCAAATCAAATGCATCACGTGAAGTAAAAGAAGCCAGCACAAAGGGCATCATACAGCATGGTTACATTTCTGTGCCACTCTAGAAAACACAAAACTACAGTGAGTGAAAGCAGCCGCCAGGCACTGAGGGTCAGGGGAATAATTGACTGCCTGAGGAAAGTGTCGGAAATGATGGAAATCTTCCCTACCTCAATTGTGGTAGTGGTTATGCAAGATATATATTTATCAAAACTCATCAATCTCTGCACTTCAAAAGAGTGAATTTTAGTGTATGTCAACCATACTTCAATAAACTGACTCAAAAGTTTGGGTTTATTGAATCCAGTGACCAACAAGTTTCCCTCCAGTGTTGAAGACCTGGGCTTCTACTGCCTGGCCCACTCTGTCCTCCACAAGACGCACCTCCACCACCACCACCCCCACTGTAGACGGATGCTTTATTCTTCAGATGTTATGCCAGACGTAAGCCAGAGCCCTCATGTCCTGTGCACCCAACTCAAGACCATTCTGGAAAATGCTCCCTCTGGCATCTCCAACTTTTTCCATGGTTCTCTTTGTGCTCCTATTCTATGAACACAACCTCCCCCATGATCTCAGCCCGGGGTTCCCTAGGACTTGCCTCCTTGAAGAACCAGCTGTCCCAACACCCTGACAGGAGAAGTCTTTTCCTTTCCTCAGACCGCAGGACCTCAGTCTGGATGTGGAGATGGTATGTTCACACCTGTTCCTCCTCCGGCCTCTGGGGAAAGTCCCTGTGGCCCTGATGCCATGACACCACTAGTTTTCATCCATTGCTCCCTTGCTCCCTTTGCTCACCGAAGCACCGGCAGTGGACCCTCACTGTGCTGAACCAGACACAATTTCCACCTGGGCTCTTGAGCGATGTGACTCAACTTCCTTGCAAGCTTGGTGTCCAACACCTCTCAGCCACATGAACTCCTCATCCCTAAGCACCTTCACCTCTGCTCATTTTCAGCTTCTGGCTTCATGGCCACACTGAAGACCCTGGACCACCCAGGAGTGTTGAACCTGTGATATCACAAATTGAAACTTCCATCTCTGATTGTAACTTCCTGTTCTCTCGGGTTGCTGCCTTCATTGTTCCTGGTTCCACAGTGTTCTCTGAACATCCCACCCATCACCTGCTCTACTCTCTCCCCATCAAGTATCTGGAGTCCTGCTCTTTTTGGAGTCCATGTTCCAACACGTCCCCTCCCCCCACCTCCTTGACGAAGACCCAGCTCCCTTGTGTGGTCGTGTGTCTGTCCCACCTGCTTCACAAACCGCAACCAGTTCAGTCCTTGCCTACCCTTACTTTATATGATAAAAGATGCCAAAGTGACTTGGCTAATTTGAGCTGCTATAACAAGTTACCACAGACTGGATGGCTTATCATCAACAGAAATTTATTTCTACCATTCAGAAGGCTGGAAATCCAAGTTCCGGGTGCCAGTTTGGTCAAGTTTTGGTGAGGTCTCTTTTCTGGGTAATGGAAGGCCAACTTCACCTTGAACCCTCGCATAGTAAAGAGAGGGCAAGAGCTCTCTAGGGTCCCTCTAATAAAGTCACCAGTCCCACTCACGAGGGTCCATTCTCATGACTTAATCACCTCCCAAAGGTGCCACCTATTATTAATAATACCATCACCATGAGGTTAAGATCAAGATACAAATGTTAGGGAAGACGCAAACATTCAATCCACTGCACAGAGCAGACGGGGTCACCAAAATTTCAGGGTCAGCAGCCTCCACAGTGATCCCAAATCTGATCAACAGTTTGAAGAATCTCTCACGCAAGGCACTGGTGTGAGATGGAAGTTTTCAGGAAATAGGGAAGAAGGTGATATCACAGCAACACGGACAGCTTGGGCTGAATGTGAGAATTTCCTGTGGCCAGGTGCCCTTTAGAGCTCACCTGAGTGCCTTCCTCGGCAGCGAGCGGCCCAGTTTCTGCAGTATTGCACCTGGACCCTAACGGCCTCCATGCAGAGCAGCTTCAGCTTCCAGGGAGCATGCACATAGGAGGCCCTCAGGGTCCTAGTTTCTCCCTGAAAGGGACTGTCCACATGGCTCCTCCATGAAATATAGACCAACACCATCACCATTCCTATGAGAAATTCTCCTGCAGCCACCGTGGTTTTAAACTATGTCCACAAATTCTTCAGGACCCCTCCCTTCACAGGGGGATCGCAGGTCCCTCCCCTTCAGCGTGCAAGGCACTTCAAGATTCACTTCCGACAATTAGAATGTGGTGGAGGCGCCGATGTGTGACTTCGGAGATCAGATTAAAAGACCTTTGGCTCCCTCCTTCTTCTCTTTTTCAGGTTGCTTGCTCTAGAAGAAGCCACCTGCCATATCATGAGGAAGCTCAAGTAACCCCACAGAAAGGCCCATGTGGCAAGGAGCTGACCTCCTCCAATAGCCATGGGTGTTAGCCCTGGTGGAGCCTTCAGATGACTGCAGCCTTGCCTGACACCTTGACGCGTGGAAGACCCTGAGCCAGAGCCACCCACCTAAGCCTCTACCACATTCCTAACCCATAGAAAATGTGAGCCAATAACTGGTTGTTGCTTAAACTGCTAATTTGGGAGTACATTTGTTTTCGTAGCAATAGATAATTAACACAGAAACTAAGTGCAGAAACGATAAAAGGATAGTGTAAAGTTCGGGGAAGGAACAGGCCAACACCAAGAATAAGCCACTACTTCAGCTATGCTAGGAAATTTTGCCAATCCCAAGGGAAGTGGGGCTTATACCTGGATTACCCCTTCTCCGTGTGCCTAAAGCAGTTTACAAGCCACCATTATGCCATGATATGATTCACCTATGCTGTGCTTTAATCCTTCACAATTCCTTCATTCTTATAACACTGAATTCCAAGTTGAAGAACCCCATTCTGATGTTATATTAGAGCAACTGCCATGCTTCCTGCAACACAGTCGGGACCCAAATAAAAATTGTACTTGGTTTGCACAATTCCACGGAAACTAACTCCTGTCTCCATATTTCTCTTTTCCACAAATAAAATGAGTAAATACATTTTTTGTGACTAAAGAACTTCAGAAAGAATGGTGAAGGGAAATAAAGCACTGGGATCTGGCAGGCTAACTGTGCTTTCTTTACATCTACTCGCAGCTGAGTTCCCCTCCTCTTCTCTCTTCTACTCGGCCTCAGACACAGAGGTGCACGCAGGCACTCATCCTTGCCCACACAGCTTGTCACTTTCGACTGGAGCAGAGGGCAGTGTTTTCAGCCGTGGTTTTGATAGAATGCTCCTCCCAGTTTCTCTTCTGCAGGTCTTTTGGAGGGCTCTGGAAAGCCTGGGGAATCTGTGCACCTCTGTGGAGGCAGCTGTCCTTGCCGATACTTTGCAATCTGACCACATCAGAGATTCACAGATGGTCTTACTATCTTATTAGCATGAGGTCCCCACTGCAGAATGCTTCGGTCTCCAGGTGCACAGGCTCACAGGCGTGGGACATCAGCCCTGCACAGAGGCTCTGTCAAGCCCTGTCTCAGCCACGGCTCGTGGGTAAGAGCTGATTATTGAAAACCTTAACATTCACTTCTTCCTCTTCATGTCTTTCATTTCTTTATTCACACCACACATTTTTTAAGGTAAAAAAAAAAAGTCCTCCTGTTTTATCTGTCAACTGAATATCTACCTCAGCCCATAATTACCATGAGCAGTGCAATCATGATTAACCATCGATTCATAACTAGCCTAAGAACATGAACCCACCTGGGGAAGGTAATTATGCCTTAGCCTGACATCTCCAAATTGGCACAGCTATAGACAGTTCCACAGGAAAACTAAGGAGATGACTAAGGTTTTTAAGGAGAAATTAGATGATGAGATTAAATAACCATTTAGTCTGGAAATAAAGGCGATGAGGACTGCTTTATGCCTTCAAGCATCAGGAAACCTTCTATCTTGGTTTTCATGGAGGATAGGCATGAGGGATTGAGTTTATATATTTGCCTGATGAGGACGATGGTAATCAGACCAGAGAGTGGGCTGCTTGAGGAAGCGCAGTGCCCAGGGAAACGCTGCAGACTCTTCATTTAATGTTTTGATTTTTGTTTCTTATCATGGGGTAGCTGTGATATCATCAGATTAATACAAGCTCATGTTGTGTATTTTCCAGACACAAACTAATATACTTGTGTGTGTGTGTGTGTGTGTGTGTGTGTGTGTGTCTGGCCTCCTTTTACAAACACTAGGGGATTACATTTTGCATACAGTTCTACAGCTCGTTATTTTCCTTTAACACAACATATCTTAGTCATGTTTATAGCTGAGTATGTATATCTCTACCTTATTATTTTAATGCTGAGACGTGGACTAAAGCTTGGGTTTTCATCGTAGATACAACATAACTTATTTAACCATTGTTCTATTGATAATCCTTTACCTTACTTTCATTTTTAAATAGAACTCATGCCCACATCTTCACATACTTTTTATGAGTGTATCCATAGAAAAAATGTCTAGAAATGCAATACATTCCCAGAAAATGAATAACTAGAGAAAAGAGATATTTATTTTAACCCCTTGTAACTTTACATACATGTACACATATCTTCAGACTTTTGTTTAAATAAACCCGGAGCTTCCAAATTGAGCTGGTGTCAGCATCTCCTGACGGACTCGCTAAACACAGATTGCTGGGGCCTAGCCCAGAGTTGCCAGTTCACGAGGTGCAGGATGGGGCTCCAGAATCTGCACCTGTAATGAGAGTCCAGGTGATGGTGGTGATGGCGATGCTGCCGGTACAGGGGCCACTGTCTGAGAACACCAGGCTTCAACCCTGCAGATGCCTTTGGGAGGAGGACAGTAACATCTCAACATCCAGGAGCCAGAGCTAGTGGCTGGCTGGTTGGTTTTCCAAATGCACTGGGTCTGTGATTGTGGGAGCCCACCTTCAGGCTTCTCTGCCTGGGCCTTGCCAGGTGAGTAAGAAGCTGGTCCCTCGAGGAGCAGTCCAGTCCGGCCCATGTTACGCAGCCTCGTGCTCAGGCCCTGGAGCTGGCAAGCTGCCCGACGCAGCCTGCTCCCTCCCAGAGGGCAGCCCCGTGGTGTCTGCCTATGGCGTCTCAGCAAGCTGCTTCCCTGATGTCTCAGCAGATCCTTTGCAGAGTTTTCCTCCCACCTTTTTTATGATGTCCAAGGCACGACCACAACCACCACCACCAAAAGCCTCCCATCCCTGACACGCAGCCCCTATGTTATTTTAGAAAAAGTCTCTTCTCACAGTATGGCAGGAGCTGAAGTCTCTTCAGCTTTATCTTCAAAGATATCTCAAGGCCTGCCAAGCATCTGACGTCATGAGATTAGACTCCACTGTGTACCGGCGGGTTCGCATTTCTTAGAAGTCATATTTTAAAGCAAGGACAGGGGCCATGGGGCGAGAGAGACAGTGTGAGGCCCGTTCCCTGTTCCCAGGGTGCAGACCGCTGTGACATTTGTTCTCTTGAGGACTCAGCAAGGGCAGGCAGAGGCAACTGACCCAAGGTACCTCTGTGTAAAAGTGGCCCAGTCACTCATGGTGACACTTAATTGACAGGAATGAGTAGCCAGGATTCAAGTTCAGGTTCATGAACAAGTCTTGCTCTTTTTCAAGACCTCAACTTGAAGCCACGTATATGGCCTTTGCTCAGTTTCTCCTTAGTAACCATCATGGTGCCTCACATGGTGAAAGCCTGGCAAACTTTGAAGGTCTTATTCACTCTATAAAGTCAAGGTGTTTTTACTCTCCCACCTACTTCTTCGGAATAAAACAACCTGAATGGCCTTAGTGAAAACTAACTTTGGAATCGCATCTCCACCTCTTTCCACGCACAGCAACCTCACAGCATCTGTGTGACTGAATGTCATTATTATCCCACGGGAGAGGTGCAGTGAGTGAGGTTGGAAGAAGTTTTGACCTGTCTGAAGAAGCTTAGCTAGAACATGACAGAGCTCATTCTGAACCCAGTTCCAGGTGTTTCTATCACTGTTTTGTTGGCTTCTTTTATTTCTGTTATATTGTAATTACTAAGAATAAATACCTAACATTTACTAAGTGCTTCTATAAGCCAAGTCACATGGTAAGGAATTGTACATGGATTACCTCAGGGTGAGCTGAGAATCCATTGAGGAGATGGGTCTAACTAGTATTTCCATTCCACAGATGCCTAAACTAAGGCTTAGGTGAGTTAACTCACTTTCATGAGGCCACAAAGCCAGCAGTGATGAGCCATGATGCCTAAGTCAGCGCTCTGTCTGCAGAGCCAATGACAGGTCCTGGAACCATTAGCCGTGCAGCAACTACTTCCCAATTCATTATCAGCACCTCTCATTCATTTCACATGCAAGGCAGTTTTTCGAGGAAACGGCAGGAATTGTGTAGGCTTATGTTCATGTTGGTCAATGGACTTCTTGCTGTTGTTACATGGCTTGAGGACTGGCCTCCTCTTTTACGACAATAGTCATACCAGATGTTTCACAAGTATATCACAGAAGTGACAGCATAGATCAAAGACACCCAGTTAAAGATGACCATGTAGAAATGCCAGGTTTTCTGGGAAGGGGTTGCCCAAGGGAAAGAATTGAAGATTGAAGGTTGATAGGAACAGCCTGTGTTCATAGTCGTGAGTTTACAAAGCTGCAGAATGTTTCTGGAGGACATCAGCCGTCCAACATGAGGACGAACTTCATTCCCCAACATCCTTCCTGGCACAGGATAGAGCTGTGATTATGTGGGCCATCCTCTGCACGGTGACGGGGGCTCCATCGATGAGTAACGGGGTGCCTCCAAAGGCCACGCTGACTCTGGGAATTGCTTGGAATTTCAGGCTCAGAGAGCTGGGACTGGAGTGCTGATCACGCTTTGAGGCTAAAGGCAGGGCATACTCTGAGGCAAGGAGCTGCAGCTTGGACCTGAGCCCTGGAAAGGTGCCCAGAGGCCCCACATGGCAGAGCAGGCTGGGGGCACAAGCAGAGACAGCTCTTTACTGAGACCAGCTCCAAGACAGCTCACGCCTAATAAGGAAGCAGAGTGACACTCCCCTGTACCTCATCTCAGAGACTTTCCAGGTCCTTCAGCCTTCCTGAAGGAATACTGAGCCTCTGCAGGGCCCTGAGATGTCAGGGCTGAGGAGGTTCTAAAACAGAACTCTCAGTCCTGAGCAGCAGAAGATCAGACAAGAGTGAGGACGGCCCCAAACTGAGCTGCCAGTCAGACTCAGAAATGCACTCAGCACCCAGGGCACAGGCTGGCGGGCAGCCACACCTGACACTTTATTCCTTTGCTTCATGTCATTTACCGTAATACTAATACTCTCTGGTTACACATCGTCTCTAGATGTCACGATCTTGAAGGTCAGTGCTACAGGTGAATTGGTCTCTCAGAAAGCCAAGTTCAAGTCATAAACCATACCTGTGAACGGGACCTTATTTGGAAATAAGTCTTTGTGGGTGTGATCAAGTTAAAACGAGGTCACGCTCATTACCTGGGGGGTTAATCCAGTGACGGGGGTCCTCCTAAGATGGGGAAATTTATACAGAGACACACTCAGAACGACACACAGGGAAGACACCGCCTGGCCACAGAGGCAGAGACGGGCGCTGTGTGGCTGGAAGCCAAGCAGTGCCAAGGATTGCAGCAGCGCTGGATGCCAGAAGCAGGGCAGACCCTTCCCGGAGCCTTCAGAGGGAGCATGGCCCAGGAACCCCATGATTTGGAAACTTCAGCCTCCACAACTGTGAGAAAACACACCTCATGTCAGGCTTCACAGGTTGTGGCAGTTCATTGCAGCGCCCTGAGTGCACTAAAATCCTCTGTAGGAGGATAGCGAGGCTCAGAACACCGTCCCTCCACAAAGAGGCGGCACTGCTAAGACTGGGCCCAGACCTTCCTTGCAATGCCAGGTCCTTCCTCTTCCCACTACACACGGGGCATAAAGGGTGTTCCCATGCATTTCCTGTGGCAGCGCTGTGTCGGCCCCGTGCTCAGGTATCCTTGGCGATGGGACCTGGAGCCCTGCAGGAAGCTGCCTGGGCAGCATGGATCCAAGAGGCTCCCAGATCACATGCTTGGGGCAGTCGGAGGTTCCAAGTGTGGGGCCAAATGCCTAGTGGAGGTGTTGGCACTTCTGGCCTTCAGCGTCATTCTCTCTGTGGACACTGGTAAGTCATCAAAGAGAGTGTTGCCTCTGTGAATGTCAGGGACACAGCCTAGCAGAGAGTGGGCCTCGGGAACATGGGGATCCCTCATTTAATAGAGACGTGGCAGGCCAGCACAGTGCGGGCAGCTCCTGTCAGCACTCTGGGGCAGCAGACAGGCTAGAGCCTGTGGTCTGGGGATCAACCAACCTGGGAAGCAAAACGTGCTTCCCACCATTGCATGCACTGAGGCGCCATTAACAAGGCCCTAGCAAGCAATGAGGCCTCGCCCAGGCAGGCTGCCTCTTCCTTAAGTTCAGAGCCAAAGATAGCAGAGGCCCAAGGGAGGCACCACACCAGCGTGAGAGTGTGAGTGTGCAACAGAACACGTGTGTGAGTGTGTGACAGTGTGTGTGACAATGTGTGAATGTGTAGGTGAATGTGTGCGTGCTGTGATTGAGAAGTGTGCGACAGAACACACGTGAGTGTGTGACAGTGTGTGTGACAATGTGTGAGTATGTAGGTGAATGTGTGCATGCTGTGATTGAGAAGTGTGCGACAGAACACACGTGAGTGTGTGACAGTGTGTGTGGCAAGTGTGAATGTGTAGGTGAATGTGTGCATGCTGTGATTGAGAAAATGTGGAGCTGGGGCAGTGGCTCACACCTGTAATCCCAGCACTTTGGGAGGCCGAGGCAGGCGGATCACGAGGTCAGGAGATTGAGACCATCCTGGTCATGGTGAAACCCTGTCTCTACTAAAATACAAAAAAATTAGCCAGGCGTGGTGGCAGGCACCTGCAGTCCCAGCTACTTGGGAGGCTGAGGCAGGGGAATTGCTTGAACCTGGGAGGTGGAGGTTGTAGTGAGCTGAGATCATGCCACTGCACTCTAGCCTGGGTGATGGAGCGAGGCTCCATCTCAAAAAAAAAAAAGTGCGTGTAACATCGTGGGTTAAGTATGGGAGAGTATGCATGTGAGTGTGTACAAGCATGAGTGTGAGTGTGCATGTGTGAATGTATGTGAATAAGTATGAGTGTGTGTGAGGATGTGTGTGCATGTGCAAGGGTGAGAGAGTGTGTGTGTGTGTGTTTGTGACTGCCTGTGTTGGGGTGTGTGTGTCTGAGGCCATGTATGTCTGTGTGTGTGTGTGTATAAGTTTGCGAATAAGTGTGCATATGTGTGAGTATAGATGTGTGTGAATGTGAGTGTGTACATGTGAGTGTGTGTGTGGTTGTGTGGGCGTGTGGATGTGCCTTTGTGAGTGTGGATGCGCAAGTGTGCACCTATATGCAGGTATGAGTGTGTGTTTGTGAATAAGTGCATGAGTGTTAATGTGGTTGTGTACATGTAAATGTGTGTGTGATTGTGTGGGGAGCATGTGTGTGTGTTTGTGAGTGTGGGAGTGCACGTGTAGGCAGACTCTGGCAAATGGATGGGAGCCTCAAGAGGCCCAGGAATGAGGCGGACCAGGCCGTGAATGCACCTCCAGCAGGGATGCCCTCCCAGCCCAGCCGGGCATGGATGCTGCGGCGGGCCTGCTCTGCCTGCTTTGCGTGGAGTGTGCTGCCACCCAGGGGAAGGCGTCCAGCCGACATGGCAGGTTGACATTGGTCTTGGGTGGTTTCTGTCTCTAGGCTCAGACAAGAAAGGACAGATAGGGTGCAGGGGCCGGGAGTCAGGGACCAGCCCCAGCAGAGAGAAGGGGAAGTTCACCAAGACCCCAGGCACAGGCTTCAGAAACACCCCACATCCACGAAGGCACATCCTCATCAGTGGGACCTTGTCCCCATTCCTGCCGTCTGAGGCGCTTGCTAGCTAAGGGTGTTAGAGGACACCAGGACAGAGGCGTGGCCTGTCTCCCTTACGTGTCCCCAAAGTGATCCTTACTGGAGATTAGGTCTCCAACACTGCCTTAAATTTAAGGAAGCTTCATTTTCTTGTGTTGTCTGAAACTGCCATGCTCCACTGAGGAGCCTTGGAACTTCACATCACCACACTCCCTAAGATGCCTGGTTAACTACGGAAGCCTCTTGTAGGAATAAGGAAACCCACTAACCGACTTTCCCACAAATCTCCTGGGTCCCCCAGGGTCCTTTGAGCTCTGCCTGAGAGACAATTTCACCAACCTCTGGGACAACAAATTCATACATTTCTATCTTGCTCCAATTCCAAGAAAATGTATCATTTAAAATACAGTCCATTCTAAAAGCACACGTCTCCTTTGCTCATGGCAGTGACTGATGGTTTTGTTCTTCTCCTTCTTTCTTTAAGATAGTTTGTTCTGACTTTTATGTCCTGCAATACAGATTTTAAGAGCTCATTTGCATAGTGCAGCAGCTGCACCTTTAGAGGAGCATGATCCTGATATATAAAAGGCAGTTTCGGCAGTGGAGTGGTGCTCTGCCTGGGGCCCTGGCAGCCCTCAATGTACCTGCTGCTGAGCTGTCCTGCAGGCCAGGCAAGCACACCTCCACCTCGTTCCTTCCTCTATGGAGACAGGCAGCTGAGTCAGGCCTGTCCTCTATGGAGGGATAAGCCTGCCATGCACTCCCAGAAGCTGCCAAGTCAACCTCCAGCCTTCTCTTTCCAAGCTCTAGCTACTCTGCTTCTTTCCCTCTGTGGAGCTCTGATTTCCCTATTGTCTAACCAGTCAGACACCAAGTGCCCCTCAGTCCCAAGCTGTCAGCTCTGATCCCTTTGTGGGGTCTTCTGATGGAAATAAACTAAACAAATAAGGCAAAACCCACAGGGAAGAAAAAGTCCACAGGATGCTTTAGACTCCAAACAGACAGGGATTGAGCATGAAGAAGGGGAACCTGTCAATACCAGACTTCTTGCAGAGTGGCCAGAAGACCTGATATTGATAAATGCCCCTTTTCACCTGATATTGACAGGCCCCCGATGGAAAATAGACATTATTGCTTAGGCACTGATGAAACAGCATGCTTTGAAAAATGCAATAAAATAAGGCAAATTCTCTGTTGTTTTCAAAGTTAGAATCTCTTACTACAGAGTCTAGGATGACCATATTAGCAGAATATTAGGCACAGTGGCTCACCCCTATAATCTCAGCACTTTGGGAAGCCAAGGAAGGCAGATCACCTGAGAACAAGAGTTCAAGACCAGCCTGGCCAACATGGTGACACCCTGTATCTACTAAAAATATATTAAAAATTAGCTGGGCATGGTGGCAGGTGCCTGTAATCCCAGATACTCGGGAGTCTGAAGCAGGAGAATCACTTGAACCAGGGAGGCGGAGGCTGCAGTGAGCAGAGATTACACCATTGCACTCCACCCTGGGCAACAAGAGTGAAACTCCATCTCAAACAAACAAACAAAACAGAATACTAGCAGACTAAGAGCTAAGGCTGGCCAGGGTGGCGGGCTGGGTGGCAGGCCAGAGCAGTGTCCCACGTGGTGCTTCCCCATCTCTGCTCACTGTCTTACCTTCCCCTTGGCAGCTCTCCCAGAACCTTATCCAATGAAGACTGAGTCCTCCAGCCCCAGTCGAGCCCTCTGATGACTACAGCCCCCATCAACATCTTGACTGCAACTTTATGAAAAGCCCTGAGCCAGAGCCTCCCAGCTCCGCAGCTCCTAAAATCTTGAGCCATAGAAACTGAGAAGATAAATGGTTTTGTTTAAAAAATAATAATAATAAATTGGGGCTGGGCACGGTAGCTCTCGCCTGTAATCCCAGCACTTTGGGAGGCCGACGCGGGTGGATCATGAGGTCAAGAGATTGAGACCATCCTGACCAGCACGGTGAAACCCCATCTCTACTAAAAATACAAGAAAATTAGCCGGGCGTGGTGGTGTGCGCCTGTAGTCCCAGCTACTCGGGAGGCTGAGGCGGAAGAATCGCTTGAACCCAGGAGGCGGAGATTGCAGTGAGCCGAGATTGCGCCACTGCA